>OY992892.1:20291777-20374277 GCA_963921405.1 Cepaea hortensis
GTGAGCACTCACATCCACCAGTAGCCGGAAACAAAGAGACATTGAGCCGAACAGGCCCCCTCCAAAACACAGGGCCGGCTGGCCAGCGTCTTTGCACTACACCACCTGCCTGCCAGGTGATTAGAGGTTTGAATTCCCATCCTGGGGGGTGGGGGGGGGGGGGATTGTTACAGCAGACCCGGGATTCCAGATCGACCCAGCCTAAATGGAGTCCAATAAATGTCCCTAAAAGAAAAAGCAACAGTTGTAATATCTACCATATTACCAGTCGATTACCGATTGGTCTATAGTATAGCAGTGGTTCTCAATCGGAGGGGGATTCTCTTCCCCCCCCCCCCCCGGGTGCGAGGATTTTAGGGTTTCCGGGGGGGGGGGGAGAAATTAAGATTATTTCGAGATCGCGTTAATACAAGAACCGTTTACTTGATATTGTTTTTCCCTGCATACTTTATAGTTCTGTACTTCTCGCCCTTCTGAAATTCGTTTTATATCGTAAGTAGACTCGCAAATCACGTTTTATGTAGACGTCTAGACTTGTTCTAGTACGTTTTATTAAATTTAGCTTCTATTTTTATGTATACTGTGTAGGGGTGGGGTGCATAGGGAGCAAATACGAAAAGGGGGGGGGGGAGATGACGTTCTGAACATATGGTGACGGAGTGCATGGGTCAAAAAAGGTTGAGAACCACTGGTCTGTAGGGTCTCCGTGGCGAAGTAGACACGTTGCTTGCCTCGCGTTCCGAAGATTGTGGGTTCGATTCCGGCTTACATCGTTCGGTTCATGGGTGCAATTTTCTCGGAGACTCCTGGGTATCGTCGCTGGAACGACGGTGTTCGTATTTTGTGCCAGGGAGGTCGTCGCTGGAGCTACGGAGTTCGTGCTTTGTGCCGGGGGGATCGTCGCTTGAGCCACGGAGTTCGTTCTTTGTGCCCAGAGGGGGTTCGTCGCTGGAGCTACGGAGTTCGTGCTTTGTACCCGGGGGGAAAGAGACATAACCAATTGGGATAAAACCCGATGCAATGAAATCGATCATTTGGCGATTTAAACAGTTTTTTAAAATGATTGTTCTATTTTAAAATGTGAGGGAATAGCACCATACACCCAAATACACCGAGTGTTACAGAGTTCTTGACTTTTACCATATTTATAACCTAACCAGCAGTGGTTCGAATCGCGTCGGTAACTTACTGGGTATGTGAGCCGGCCGCTCAGAAAGCAATGACAAACTACTGAGCGTAATCTTGCTAAGAAATCAACAATCAGCTGAAAGATACTGGTGTTGACAGCGATGTTCTGTAAAGGATATGCAAACCATTTTTATAACCTAACCACGACAAAATAATGGATAAATATGTCTCTTGATAAAACAACGTCAACAGAATCAGACAAAACATCAAATACTAACTCATTCTGTTGTAACCATGGCCCACACAATATTGTTGTCACTAGTAACTAGTTGTAGTCACTAGTAAATACTTCGATAATGAGTTAATATTTAATTGTCTGCATTCTATTCTTCTTATTTCACCTGAGGTAAACTATTACAGGTGTTTTGTAATATGTTCAATCTGTGCTCAGCGTGCACGACTCATGAGAACAGGGGGCGACAATCTGACTCTCTGTGAGAAACCGCCTGCTAGCGAGCATTGTGCAGGAAACCTGTATAAACATGCCAAATATCTTACGCAGGTAGCTCAGGTGGAAAAAACAAATACCTGTAATCATCAGAACAGAGAAATGGCAAAAACATGCGCCTTTGATCGTCTTCTAGTGCTAATAAGTCTAGTGTAGGCGAAGATATGCTTCAGCAACATTTTCTTGTGATCTAGTCATCAAATCTTCAAAGACGAACAGTAAAAGGGACATACAGGTGTGTTAGTCACTGAAGTCGTAACCATGTTGTTGGTGTGTAAGAGCCTAAAGAAATGGATTGGAATGTGCTCGAAACGTAGCTATTGTTTATTCATTTCATATATGCGGATGGCTCTGTGCTGGCAATCACAAGAAGTGTCTGGTGGTTCGTAGCAAAGGTTAATGGAGGGTGTTTGGTGCACGAGAGATTGACATATAATACCAAAACATCTAGTCTAAGAATGGAGACGGAGGCAGTTACATCGGCCGTCCTCTGACTGGAAGACAAACATTACACACAAATCGTGATCGTAACGGATTCACAGAGCATGCCATGAAGGGTGAATTGTGTTTCGTACAGAGAGTGGCTTGCCTCAGTTAAAATATCAAAGGTACTAAGCATCATTAGAATCTTTTCCCCAGGACATGCCGGTGTGGTGAGAAACCAGCAGGCGGACAGACTGGCTGGGTCTGCAATGCTGGGTGGAGTATTAGTACATGATAAAGCAGATGTTGTCATAGCTCTTTGGGATCATGTGTATAGTGTGGAAGAATGGATAAATCATCATGGCCTGGAGAGCATGGGACAGCACGAAGTGACCTGTACTCCAAGGAAAAGCCAGTCGGACACATGGACAGGCTGTTGCAGAGCGCTCTCAACAGCCGGATGTGCAAGAAGGGTACTGAAACTTTACATCTATGTAGCGGCATGTTAGGATGTTATCAAACCATGATTCAGCGCAGCACAACCGGATTGCGTGTGATTACGCCTATATGGCAATGTTGTTTCCGCAGGCTTTCGGTGTTCCAGGTTAACAGACTTCAATCTAATAAATACCCGGGGGAATGTGTGTGAGTGTGTGTGTGTGAGTGTGTGTGTGTGTGTCTGTGTATAAATATATATTTATGTGTGCGCGTATGTTTGTGTGTGTATGTGTGTCTGTCTGTGTGTGTGTGTGTATGTGTGTGATTCCTGAGAAGAATACTCAATGTATCAAGAGGAGATAAGATCAGAAATGAAGAAATCAGGACAAAAGTGGGGGTTATAGCTGCACTAGGTTTTAGTAGAAGTCAATGGTTTGGCCATGCAAGTAGGTTACCAACTAACAGTATACCACAACAAGCACAGACCAGAGGGAAGCAGAAGAAGAAGCCGACCATGTAAACGATGGACGCAGGGAATAACAGAGTCCTTGGGAATATCGATACATGAAGCCCATAAGCGGGCACTCTCCCGCTGCTTATACTTCACCTCGACACCGCAAGGTACAAGAGGAAAATGATGAGATGAGATGAGTGTGTGTGTGTGTGTGTGTGTGTGTATGAGTGTGTGTATGTATGAGTGTGTGAGTATAATCCTCATGTGTCATGTCCGTAGTTGTGGACCACCATAGCTATAACATACGATCACAGGACGCCAAGACCAGGTCCGTGTTTCTTGTCCCAGTTCGCTAGAAGTTCAAGCCATCTCAATTTCTTCGACATTCGCTCGGCATCTATTATTATTATTATTATTATTATTATTATTATTATTATTATTATTATTATTATTATTATTATTATTATTGAACAGCATTTGCTTTGTATTTGTTTACAGCTGAGCTGTGATATTTTCACCTTTCGTTTAGCACATCCAACGTCTTCCCGGCATTTGTTTGCGAGGTTAGCCTTCTATAGTAGTGCTATAAAACATCCCCTGCTCCGGGTATGGCAACGTCATCAGCACCTGTTCCACCCACATGATTGCACTGAGGCAAGCCCATCGTAACAAGGATGTGCCTTAAACGTAGATATGGACAAGACATGGGCATCCCTTGCCATCAAAGTATGCCTCCATTATTGCAGAGCTGACATATGGTACTCTTGTTTTGGGTTCACACAAGGGATCGCCAGTTCTTGCACATGGCTACTTAATCTCCGCCTATACATTGAATCTCCCCTGCACCATGGACAGTGTCTATACAAACACGAAGGGTGCAGTCTAGGGACTCCTTGGGATTTCGTTGATTTCCCCCGGAAAGAGCATTTCAATATCATAGTTTGATATCTATAGCTCAACAAAAAAAGTGTCCAGCGTCCAGTATTTGTAATGCTAAGGTAGTGACTTCTGTAGTGGTTTTCACGAAGAGAAGCTTATTTCAGACAGATCTTGCAACAACACTGGAAGGATGTGCAGAGCAGAAAGTTGCTCTCCCCCCTGTTTTGTTTTGTTTGAAGGCTGACTTGCATTGGATATGTCTTCGCGAACCAGAAAGGTGTGTTCGTGGCAGAATTTCTATTTCAGAAATGTTCAGTTCTGCAGATGATTATGACGACATCCATTGCCACTTAGATGTCTTGGATCTGTCAATGCAACAAATGTACAACTAGGACTTTTCTTCAAATCTTGAGAATTTTTTACGTTTAGCTTGATTTTCTTTCAAAGCACAGATCCATCGTCTAGTATCTCATCACATGCAGTTATTAGACACTTTAACTGTGTATCATTTATTGGCACACACATTTTAACTGATTATCATTTAGTAACAAGCTCATTTATTGGATATTTGAACTATTTCAGCATTGAGTAGCACACGCATCTGAAGGGACCGAAAAAGAAAAGATAAATATATCTCCCTTTAAGGGAACCATTATGTCAACACTTCAATTGCATCACGAACTTTTCAACAGATTAGAATAGACCTACAAAACAGGATAGAAGTAGATCTTTAATGTTCACATATCAGTCACCAAAATTGTTTCTCTGCATGTCTCTAGATGCACACATACCAGTCACCAAAATTGTTTCTCTACATATAAATCTTTAGATGCTCACATGCAAGTCATCAAAATTGTATCTCTTACATGCAAATCTCTAGCAAACAATACTTTTAACTAACAGTTTCTTGTTTAATTAAAAACCCTTTCTATCTAAATTGTTTAGAAGAAAGTCTTTCTATTCCAGTCCTATAAATATAGCCATGTTTGCAAGGATGCCAAAGATGAAGAAAGAATGTTGCGACACCAGTTGTGAGCCTCGGGCATTGCAGTTGTTTGTGTAGCAGAAGCACCGTTCAGTATAGCCGCCATTGCTCTGTTGTTTGTAACATCCTGCAGGTTTGATTATGATGTTTCCCGGAGTGATGCAGAAACGGGTGACAACCTCGGACACTGGGAGAAACCAGATTTTAAACAGTTAGATATCAGAGGTAAATGGAATCAATCAATCAATCAATCAATCTATCTATCTATCTATCTATCTATCTATCTATCTATCTATCTATCTATCTATCTATCTATCTCTCTCTCTCTCTCTCTCTCTCTATCTATCTATCTATCTATCTATCTATCTATCTATCTATCTATCTATCTATCTATCTATCTATCTATCTAATAAAGACTTCATCAATTACCGCAGACTAAGGAATAAAGTTAAATATGAAATTCGTAGGATAAAAAAAGATCATTTTAAAAATTTGATTGTAGATAATTCAAAAAGTACAAATATATGGAAGGCTATTAACTTGCTAACCAATAAGAAACGCCCTACAGAATCAGCAATACCAAATTCTATAACATGCGATGAATTCAGTTGGTTCTTTCAATCAGAAATAGAGAATCTAAAGTCTTCAATACCAGACTCATCGTGTAATTTAAGTTCACTGGCATCATTCTGTGAGGAGAAGTGCGCCAGAAATATTCCCGCTGAGATTCCTTTAATGTCTGTTGCAGACGTTTATAAATATCTCTTGAACCTCAAATCAACAAACTCACACGGCCTAGATGGTATCAGTAATAGAATTCTTCGTTGTGCTGCACCAGTCATTAGCGAGTCCTTAACGTTCATATATAACCAGTGCCTGGCCAAAAACTACTTTCCATCTGCATTTAAAATTGCTAAAGTGTTTCCGCTTATTAAAAATGGCTCAATCGATAATAGCGTTTTGGGTAATTATAGACCTATTTCCTTACTATCGTCGCTATCAAAACCACTAGAAAAACACATTCATAAAATAACGTTACACTATTTAATTAACAATGATCTAATAATTAACAGTCAATCTGGGTTTCGACTTAAATATTCTTGCCATAGTGCTTTAACAAAAATGACCGATAACTGGCACTTAAACATCAACATCGGTAGAATTTGTGGAGCGGTGTTTGTAGACTTTAAAAAAGCTTTTGATATGGTAGATCACGATATTTTAATTAGAAAACTAAAGCAAATGAAGACAAGCACCAACATGGTGAACATAATTACGTCATTTCTATCCGACAGGCAACAAGTCGTGTCCTTCAACAACTGTCTATCAAGACCCACACAGCTTAATATTGGTGTGCCTCAGGGCTCAATACTAGGTCCGCTGCTTTTTGCAGTTTATATTAATGATCTTCCTTTATATATCAATACAACTTGTGATCTATTCGCAGACGACTGTACTATATATACTAGTCAAGAAAACCGTAGTGAATTAGAGAATTCTTTACAAAAGGAACTTGATAATCTTACTAGATGGAGCAATGAAAACCGCATGCAAATTAACATCGACAAAACCAAATCCATGCTAATAACGACCAGACAAAAACTACAGACACTAGCCATAACTGGATCACCGCTCGAACTCCGCATGGGCACGTTACCTATAGTTAATGTGACTGAACATAAAACACTAGGGCTTTTAATAGACAGCCATTTGAACTGGAGCTCTCATGTTCACGCTCTTACCAAGAAAATAGCACAAAAAGTTTACCAACTTGCTAAAATTCAGCACTTCCTGGACGAAAGCACACGAAAAATATTCTATACATGCTATATCCAATCACATCTCGATTACTGTTCCACAGTTTGGGATGGTTGCCCTAAATCTAATTTAAAACGACTATGTTCTCTACAAAACCGCGCTATTCGTCTGGTTTCTGACATAAAGCACGTTGAAAGTAATAATTTGTACAGTCATCTAAGACTTCTACCACTACAAAAGCGCTTCCTTTTCAACAAAGCCAAATTAGTGAATAAAATTATATCTCAAAATACCCCAGAGTATCTTCTGCCGCTGATTCAATCTAATGCAATGAACAGCAAGCGCCTAAATTTGTTACATGTCTCAAAGCCTAGATTGGACCTATACAAAACATGTTTCGCCTATTCTGGTGCTCACTTATGGAATGATCTGCCTCCAGATCTGAAAACTCCAATGAGTCCCTACACATTTAACCGAAAACTCTTTCAATACTTAATCCATACCGACTATATGCCACCATAATTCATTTACTGGTATAATTGTTCAGTATAATTGTTCATTGTAATTGTTTAACTATAATTGTTCACTATATATGTGTGTGCGTGTGGGAGCGTGAGAGAGAGAGAGAGAGAGAGAGAGAGAGAGAGAGAGAGAGAGAGAGGGAGAGAGAGAGAGAAAGTGGGTGTCAGTGAGAGGGAGAGAGTGAATGCGTGTGTGCGCACGTGCATGCGTGTGTGTGGAGAGAGTGATTGAGCGAGAAATGGTGGGGGAATGTGTCAGTGCATGCATTCGTACGTGTATGTGTGAGAGTGAGTGAGGGAGTGTATGCGTGCGTGCATGCGTTCATGTGTATGTGTATGTGTGAGAGAGTGTGATTGAGAGAGTGAGTGTGTGTGTGTGTGAAGGATTGTGTGTTAGAGAGAGAGACAGTGGGAGAGTTGATGTGTTAGTGTGTGTGTGTGTGTGAGCGCGCGCATGCGTGTGAGTGTGTGTATATGAAAGAATACAGAGAGAGAGAGAGAGAGAGAGAGAGAGAGAGAGAGAGAGAGAGAGAGAGAGAGAGAGAGAGAGAGATGAGCAGATGCATGTCATGTAACACGCATGTTATGTAACACGCGAATCCATATGTTTGTGTATTCTCATCTGTCATATTATCAGTTTAATACCATTTGATTTTATCATGCATAATATAAACTCATGTTCATTACTGTAGTTTGAGTGAGTGAGTCAGTGAGTGTGAATGAGAGACAGAACGAGTGAGCGTGAGAGTGAATGAGTGAGCGGGAGAGTGAATGAGTGAACGGGAAAGTGAATGAGTGAGCGGGAGAGTGAATGAGTGAGCGGGAGAGTGAATGAGTGAGCGTGAGAGTGAATGAGCGGGAGAGTGAATGAATGAGCGGGAGAGTGAATGCGTGAGAGTGAATGAATGAGCGGGAGAGTGAATGCGTGAGAGTGAATGAATGAGCGGAAGAGTGAATGTGTGAGCGTGAGAGTGAGTGTGTGTGTGTGTGAGAGAGAGAGAGAGAGAGAGAGAGTGAGAGAGAGAGAGAGAGAGAGAGAGAGAGAGAGAGAGAGAGAGAGAGAGAGAGAGAGAGCATCACTATTTCTACGTCACATACATTTTATGTACACATTTTTCTCCATGTTTAACATTTTTATGAGACTGCTCATGACAAGTGTCAGTGTATGTGTGTGAGTAAAGTGTGGGAGTTTGTTCATACTAGTTTCAATACTAACGTGAGACATTTTGTATGTGTCTAGATGTGAGGAAGTGTGAGTGTATGTGGAGGATGTGTGTGAGTGTGGGGATATGTGTGGGTGGGGGTGTGTGGGTGGGGGTATGCATTTGGATGGGTTGGGGTGTGTGGGTTTTGGTGAGTAGTGGTATTTGTGGGTGTTGGTGGGATGTGTGGATGGATGTGTGGGGGTGAAAGTACGGGTGTTGGAATGGGTGTGGGGGATGTGTGTATGGGTGGAGGATATGTGTATGGGACGTGGAGGGGGACGTGCAGGGGATGTGTGTTTATGTGGGTGGAGATGTGTGGATGGTTTGAGGAAGTATGTGTAGGAGGCGGGGTTGTGTGGGTAGGGGATTGTGTTGGGCGGATTTGGGATGGAAGGGCGGGTGGGGAGAAGTGTATGGTGTGTGGGTTTGAGATATGTGTGCGGTGTGTTGGTGGGGGATGTGTGAATGATGTGTGGGTGGAGGGTATGTTTGTGGTGGTATGGGTGGAGGATAGTGTGTGGTGTGGGGGATGTGTGTGATGGGTGTGGGGAATGTGCGTATGGGTGGGGTATATGTGTGGGTGAGCAGGGGATTGTGGTGGTTGGGGGAAGTATGTGGGGGAGTGTGGGTGGGAGATGTGTGTATGTGGATGGGGAATGTGTGGGTGGGGGTGTATGAGTGGCTTAGGGATGTGTAGGTGGGTGAGGGAGTTGTATGTGTCGGGGTGGGATGTGTGAGTGGGTGGAGGATGTGTGTGGGGGTAGGGGTATTGTGATCTAAAGATGTTTGGTTGGGAGTGGGTTGGTGGGGGTGTGTGGGTGCGTAGTGGAGGATGTGTGAGTGAGTGTGTGTTGGTGGACGGGTAGGGAATGCGTGTGTGGGTGGGGAGAGGTGTGTGGTGTGTTGGTTGGTGATATTGTGAATGTGAGGTATGTGTGTGTGGGTGGGGGATTTTTGTGGTGTGTGAGTGGGGGTATGTGGGGTGGATGGGTAAGGGTATCTGTGTGGGTGGGAATATTGTGTGGTATCTGGGTGGGGGATATGTGTGTGGTGTGTAAGTGGGGATGTGTTGGTGAGGGATATGTGTGTGTGTGGTGCGTGGGTTGGGAATAGTGCGTGGTAGGGGGTGTATGTGATGTGCGGGTGGGGGATTGTGTGGTGGGGGATTAGGTTAAGGCATGTGTGGGTGGGTGGAAGTTGTATGTGTGGGTGGTGGTGTGTGTGTGAGTGGATTGGGGATGTATGGGTGGTTAGGGAGATGTGTGTGTGGGGGGGGGGGGGGGGGTAGGGACATGTCAGTTGGTGGGGATGTATGTGTATGGTTTGGGGATGTGTGAGTGGATGTGCGATATGTGGGTTGGTGGGGGATTGTGTGTGTGGGTGGGGAATATGTTGTCGATGGAGATGTGGCTGGGGGAAGGGTGGTTTGATGTGTGGGTGGGGAGAGGATGTGTGGGGTAGAATGTGGATGGGCATGGGATGTGTGGGTGGGGGTGTATGAGTGGCTGAGAACCACTTTTCTAGGCTATGGGTATAGTGTCATATAGAGCGTCGTCAATAGAAATTAAACCTACCAACAAACATCGCATTTTGACTTGTAAGTGTTTGAGTAAAGACTATGCATTTTGATAATTTTGATCATGAATAGGACAGGCCAAGCATGAGATATCACAGAATGAGAGACAAAAACAATCACGAAGTATTGGCTAGTTGGTTCATGACAACTCATGAGCGCACGGACATCTAAGGCGGAATTACAGACTGGGATGACGGACAATAAATTGGTTTCCCAGTTTAAAAAAAGCCACGAAGCGACCAGAACGGCGAGGCCAGTTTGAGTACTCGGGAATGAATGTGATGCTATAGAATTAATCTTTTTAGTATATTAGAATGCATATTTCACATTAATAGATATAGCGTGTGTAGTATGCGAATTAAAAACCTCATTGGTGCTACGGAATTCGTTCACTGGGCTAGGGCATTCCAGATGTGATCTAAATCATTAATAGGCAGTCCAACATTTTGATAGAGTATCTGATCAACATGGCGAATAGGCGACGGAGGTCCATTGCAGAGCTGATTGTCTCCGGACACGGTGTGCTAGTGCAATTACAAGATGTCTGGATCTATACAGCCCGGATTCGTCGCCTAGCTATTAAGTCGAGTGCTTGGTGCGACACTGAGAGCTGTGAATTTCTGTTGAAATGTAGTTTTGTTAGTATCCACGTTGACTGTGTTGTAAAGTGCAGATTAAAAATGGCGGGCGGCTAGCTGCTGACATACCGGCGGCTACCTTTTGTGTGCGCGGGCTGCTTGTGTGTGTGTGTTCCCCCCCCCCCCCCCGAAAGACTGCCTTTCTCGTCAGTGAACTGCATATTAAAGTGAACAACGGCTTGTTTTCGATGCTTTGGCGATTTCGTCTTGTCGGAGCTACTGTTTCCTTCACGAGTTCACTTGCGACAATAATGATCATTTTATGTGAATTTCACTATTGTAGGAATGGAGCAATTATAGGGCGCCCAGTTGCAATGAAGTTGGAACCGTACTACTACTACTACTACTACTACTACTACTACTACTACTACTACTACTACTACTACTACTACTACTACTACTACTACTACTACTACTACTACTACTACTACTACTACTTCTACTACTACTACTACTACTACTACTACTACTACTACTACTACTACTACTACTACTACTACTACTACTACTGCTACTACTACTATCTACTACTACTACCACTACCACTGCTACTACCACTGCCACTGCCACTACTACTACTACTGCAAATACTTCTACTACTACTACTACTACTACTACTACTACTACTACTACTACTACTACTACTACTACTACTACTACTACTACTACTACTGCTGCTGCTGCTGCTGCTGCTGCTGCTGCTGCTGCTGCTACTACTACTACTACCACTTCAACATTTAGACGAATGTAGTCTTTGAATAACATTAATAAATGAATTCGATCTGACCAAAATGCAAACTTGAAAACAACACACAGTACGATGTAAACTGACCTCGGTCCCAACCATCTATGTACCCAGAATCCCTCAGCCTGACCTTGGCCACAGTCTTCATACATCCGATACACCCAGTTGCATTTCTTGGGTCTTTGCAGAGGTTTTGAACGCCCATGTACCTGACATTGCACTGCGAACAGTTCATGGCATCTGAAAATATGTTACAGAGCTTAAAATGGGGCGATATTCTATCAAACTCTTGTATACCTATTTAGAATATACCTTCTCCTCTCTGTTGCCTGATAGTTTAACTGGTTAAATGTCATGGGATGATTAATCGTTTCAAGCGACTTCCTGTATCTGCCAAGGATTTATACAGAGTAATTTTCCTTATGCAATCCCCCTATAATTTGATATGTAATACAAAATTTCTGCTGCCATATTAATAACTTTTAAGTCATAACTGTGACACACGCCTACTTCCCATTTTCCGCCATACATTTTTGCTGAGTACACATCGACTTTATTTGTTTGGTACAGAATCTGTAAGGTGGGGGTTTGTTTTCTGCCGGGGGCAAAAAGAAAATCCTAACCTGCACAGTTCACGGCGACTACACTAACCAGGCGGCCTTAATTCCTCAGACTCAAAGACACCCCTACCATACACAGCAAGGTACTATATTGGCAGTGAATGACAGTGACAGAATATGTTAATGAAGGTGAGTTGACGCTGCTAACTGTTTAATGTTTTCAAAAAGGGATCGTTGGTGTAATGGTTATTAAGTTAAGATGACAACGGATTGAGAGTGGTGGGTCGAGGGTTAGATGGCAGCTTTCGATGTTCACAACGGGAGAGAAAGACTGGATACCTATTTCTCGTGAATTCATATACAAAACATGTGATGGTTCTAACACATCAGATATTCACTGCTCGTCCATGGAAAGGGACTTTTTTTTGTTTGTTTATAAATATTCCCAACACATCCATCCGTGTAATACCATGAGCTGTTTGTTGACTATACGATCCCAGCTTATCATCCGTATAATACCATGAGCTGTTTGTTGACTACACGATTTAAGCACATTCATCCATGTAATACCATGAGTTGTTTGTTGACAACACGATCCCAGCTCATACATCAATGTAATATTATGAGCTGTTTGTTGACAACACGAACCCATCACATTCATCAGTGAATACCATGAGCTGTTTGTTGACAACACGATTCCAGCACATCCATCCGTGTAATACCATGATTTTTTGGTGTTGACAACACGATCCCATCACATTCATCCGTGTAATATCATGAGCTGCTTGTTGACAATACGATCTCAGCACATACATCCGTGCAATACCACGAGCTGTTTGTTACAACGTGATCCCAGCACATTCATCCGTGTAATGCCATGAGCTGTTTGTTAACAACACGATCCCAGCACATCCATCTGTGTAATACCATGAGCTGTTTGTTGGCAACACGATCAAATCACATTCATCAGTGTAATACCATGATTTGTTTGTTGACAACGTGTTCCCATCACATTCATCCGTGTGTGTAATACCATGATGTGCTTGTTGACAACACTATCCCCGCACAATTATCCATTTAATACCGCCGGCTGTTTTCTTTATAACATGCTCTTTGTGGTGAGATGTGCCGTCGACTCAAGTAATGAAATAAAAATAGGGATGTTTGTGAAACAGCACACACGAATTCTGCTATCGTAGATTATTTGAGTAAACAGAGTAACGTAATAACTTTTACTGATTTGATGGTGTAAAACTTGTGATCAGATTTGTATCAAAGATACCTGCCAAATACTACCGAACAATGATAATACTAATTATAATAGTAGTGATGATAATAATCATGATATCATGATGATGCTAATGATGATCAAGCCGATGATGATAATGATGATATTATGAGCAATCATTATATTGTTTTCGTTCGTTCGCTTTGAACCCAAGCGTAGTCCATATACGTGCTATTGCTTCTAGTCAACTGGACTGATTTCTGCATGTGGATTAGCTTTCCCTATGACCAGAGTCGCTCATCATCTGACGAACTCCCTCCGACCTTCAAGGGTACTTGCAATTTACGTCCCCAAGTCAAGGACGAGAAGTCAACATTTTAGTCCAACTGACCGGTGTAGGGGTTGAACCCGCTACCTCGGTATCAATGCGCCGGATGTTTAAGAACGATGGCTAGTATCCATTTGGTCAAGCTGACCTCAGTAAAGATGATGATAACAATGATGACAACAATGATGATGATATCGAACCAATTCGCAATCACTGTAGAAGAAAATAGGGGCTTTTGAACTGAAATGTTACAGAAAGTTGTCAGACTGTTTAGACCAAGAAGTAGAAACATTCAGACGTTTTACAAGATTTGAACATCGAATAAAACTGACATATAAACAGTATCCTGTTTGGGAAACTGAAACTATTTGGTCATATAAACACGGCAGGTGTTTGGGGAGAACAGTGATGGGATGCCTGATGTCTGGGGGAAGAGGAAGGGGTCGACCAGCACGACGATGGACATGTGTCAGTGCAGCCACCTTGGGCTTGAACATGCACGAGACTTTCTGAGAATAGAGAAACCTTTCGGCCGCGCCGTAATGAGAGCGGAGCTTTGCAAAGGACCTGCTATATACTGAATATGATGATGCTGATGATGATGACGATGATCCTGATGATGATGATGATGATGATGATGATGATGATGATGATGATGACGACGACGACGACGACGATGATGATGATGCTGATGATGATGATGATGATGATGATGATGATGATGATGATGATGATGATGATGATGATGATAACTATATTCAGGATAATGTATCTCGTCAAGCCGAAATTATGCACTTCTACATAACAAAATAACACTAGAGATAAAAATATGACACTCACACATACCGGAACATCCAAGGAAAGCCAGGAGGCAAGTGAAAGCACAGAGTCTCCTTGCTGCTATCAAGCTCATCTTTATACCGATGTCAAAGGACACAAACTATACGTTTTAAAATGAACCAGACATGTGAGTCAACGCTAATCTTCTGTCTCCATGTGTTTCATTGTCACCTTGTCAAAGCCTGTAATGAAATATTGATGGACTTAATTAATGTATGTTATGTTATGTTATGTGATGTTATGTTATGTTAATGTTATGTTATGTTATGTTATGTTAATGTTATGTTATGTCGAACGACGTCCCTGCACATTGGGCATTCCCTTGCGTGACCATTCCTCTGATGTGACAGACACCCTGAAGTATTTCTGCTCACTGTTCCCATGAGGAGATACTAATGGTCTCCTTTCTGTTCCTCGAAGGCGGCATTGGCGTGCTCGACCAGACTTCACACAAAGATCATGTAACCCTGCTAGCTCGTCAGTATCTGCCAACTGAGCCTGTACTGCATTGATTATATCACCCCTGTCCATGCTTCTTCCCGTGTCTATTGGTGTATTATTCGCCAGCTGGTCTGCGCGATCATTACCTTAACTCTGGCATGTCGCAGTGCATACATCCATATGACAAGTGCGACTTCCGAATGTTGTCTGTCCATTCGGAGTGGAGAATTTATGTCATATGAAAATGGAATACTTTAATGAGTCATTTTACTTGTTCCACATTTTATCTTTGTTTCCCGTATAATTGCAGATCACCATTCAGGTTTTCGTCTTGCGCAGAACTTTACCACCATATCAGTCTTTCGAAAATTGTCTCTGTCATACGACAGATGCCATGCCTCTGTTGCTGCCAAATGTAATTTCTCTTTGGCGGCTGTATCTTTCTAATCATCTTCAAAGACGTTAGTTTGCCATTGCTTCTTTCTTGGCATTGACATTACTGGCGGCTGACAGTAGCCGTTGTCTGTAGTATAAAGAGATCCCGTGCCTACCATCGTCAATTTGAGATCATAAACAACAATTGCCTTCCAGCAGTTCTCAAGTATAGCCGAGGACATACTCGCATGCTTTCACGCTACCCTTGTTGGTCGATAAGCGAGCACTACACCTTGCCCAAAGGTGTCCCTAGGATAGCGGAGGAAAGGGTGTGCAACTAGCGTATGCATGTAAACTTATCTTTGTTTTGGCAGATATGCCCGACGTTTTTAAGGCTCAATGGGATAAATACTCAACATTGGTTCATACTCTTTGAGAGTGTAACTCTCGGGTAACGAACACGACGGGGACATATTCTGAATATCATAATGATCATCATGTAGCAAATCCGTTACTCAACCTCACTCTCTACACAACCTGTCGGACAGATTCTCTCCACCCTCCGCCAGTCCTCGTGCATCGTATGTGTCCATGCTCAGATTCTCTTTAATTTCCTAGGGAGATGCTGGTAGCACAGAAGTGGCACGCTTGTCTGATGGCCCGATGGTCTGTGTTTGAATTTCCATCGAGTATGTTAAAAACTGCACCTAGGTCCACTGTCTAAAATTAGCACCAGAAAATATCAGGGAAAGTGAAGACGGCCGGAGTGATATTGACCACATCACCCATCCGGTGCCGATTGTCTATACAAGTATAGGGTTTATTTTTAATAACTGTGCAGTGTTTGAGAATATTGCGGTCCAAGATTTGTATTTACCTATTATGTTGCATGAACTTTACAGATGGTGAATACAAAACTTGGACCGGCAATATTTTCAAACACTGCACAGTTATTAAACATACACCCTATATAGAGCTCGTACAAAATACGCACCAAGCCACGAGGTGTTTAAGAGGGTCCGATAAATAATGTGTTTACTGGTTACCGCCGTGGTATTCAACCATTTTTCCATTCCAGTCAACTGTGGGATGTGGATTTTAATTCCTGAGAATGATTCGTTAAAATGTCTAGGGGGTATTATTGATTCTCTGTCACTGGTAAGAATGCAGGGTGATCAGGGATATTTACCACAACTCCCAGGAGGAAAGAGTTCCATCCTTGAAACAATGGCATCTGTGTGTAGGTTTCCCTTCCCACTTCATCACCCTTTAAATTAACTATAGATGCTAGAAGGATATTGATTGCTCACAACATATAAACAACCACTTGTTGGACACCACATTTACTTGATGTACACAACACTTTTGGACACACAGTTCAGGTATTAACTCAAGATCTGCAGTTACATATATATATATAGGTGTAATAAACACTATGCATTTTCAGACAGGCATGGGAATGATATGCAGTATTACAACATAGTACCCAGTGACCCCAGAAAAAAACAAGGTTATTACAAACAACACAACAACCACAAATTGGTTCTGCTAACTTGACTCATTGTACCTAGATAAAATCACATTGGTCTAGGTGCAGAAACCCAACATACATACATTTATTTCTGACACCATGTACAATTCTCATATTTAAAAATAATGAGTGGGTGTCAAAATATTATACATATATGTCATAACATAACCCTTTAGGTGTACACCATTACCATGTAAAACAATCTTTACCCTTTTCCTGTCATTGAAGAAAACCACACTCATGAAAACAGTTGATACTAATAATTAAATTAATTAATTATAGTGTTCATTTAGGCGTTGCGGATGGGCATTCTTCTCCAGTGCAAAGCAGTTAATGTCCATAATTATCCGTGCAGAATTATACTCACAGTCATTTTCTACTCACAGTATGTCCACCGAAGTTGGCTGGCGAATGTTTCTAATCCATAATCCAAGAATAGAATTATACATAAGCACATATTCTCTCCATGAGACTGAATTTAAGAATACTCGGTTGCCATTTGGGTTGTGTTCCAATTGAAATTGATGCCTAGGTCTGTCATACTTTCAGGAGATGCAACTTAAGCTCTGCAGAAGGTTCTTCCCTATATCATCTTATCGATGAAAAGATGACGACTGTCCAACAGCTCGGTTTATGTTAACCGTTTCCCAATTTAGTTCAAAAGGCTTTGTCACACACCCGGTTCATGTTGATAGGCCATCCCACACTTGATGATGGGCAGTTAGGCTGACATGGGACCAGCATAGAGTTCTCATTCATTCCATTTCTGTGTAGAACATACAGTGGTGAATCATTCATTTGGTTTCATCTGAAGATTCTGCTGCAGGCATGTAACTGAAGAATATTACTCCACCACATATCCAGGTTTGCAAGCCATCAGGTGATTCCTTTGGTTGCAGGCGTAAAGGCATTTACTCATCTAGTTGCTTTCATATGGTTCTTTTGATGGTGTTCAGGTTTTGGACCTTGAGGTAATCTGGTGTAGTTATGGTTCAGATGTTCTGAAGTTGGTACATTTGTTTGTATTGGCTGTAATGTTGTTTCAGTGTCTCTTCCCATTTGTTTGAGTTGGTGTTCATAGCTAGAACTTGGTGTTGCATGGCTGGAACCTTATGTTTGACTTTTGCAGCTGTGAGATGTTCTTTCGAAGACTTATCCATTGTGGATATTAACTTGGTAATCCAACCAACAGTTGAAGGTTACTCACTGTTGTTAGTTTTAGTAACTTGAAGAAGGATTGTCCCAGTTTCACTGACTTGGTTGAATGATGAGGCCATTGGTGATACTTCTCAGAAGTAACGCAAACGATACACTGTTGTCAGTACTCTGATGATCTTCATCTTTGCAGATTATTAGATCTTGAAGTCCATCCTGGATATTCCTACTAAAATAGGACTTAATCACTCACCCAGTCAGTTGTCTTCTAATTTATCTGTTGCTCGCTATGGAGCTATTGAGTGCCGCAGTAAACATTGAGGTATTGCTAGATCCAGACTATGGTTTGGACATTCACTTTATGGCTGTTTACCCAGGATCCAGTGTTAGTGATATAGTCCCACCAAATTCAACCACCACCTGCTTCTCTTCTATAGAAAAGGGATGACAAAGAATACAACACTAGCATTAACCTACTGTGTTATGATAAAAGGTTTACAACACAATTACAAACACAAATACAAAACAACAAGGGGAGAAGGGGAAAGGAGTGGGTGTCCATGTTCCACTGTCCCTCATTGCTGAGTAGAGCCATTCTGACCCTTCCTAGTGAGTAAGGTATTTTCTCACTTATATTTTGTTCTGTTGTTACTGGGACTATTGGATGGGTGAAGTCATTCTGTCCATCCAACATGTTGATATTGTCTCTCTCATTACTTGAAGAGAATAGCCTATACAGAATCCCTGTGGTTTCTAATGCCGCGTCTTCATTTCGGCACTATAATCATCACTAGGTCAAGACTATTCACCATTGGCTTCTTAAGTACTGACATACATATGTATTCTTACATCAACATCCTCTAATCCCAAGGTGCAACATTAAAATGTATATTCCCACAGTAAAAAGTAACAATCAGAACAAAGAAAATTCTCATACCAAAAAAAAAACATACATGTACATTTCTCTGATATTAAGTACATGATAATCATACATAATAATCATAATGATGATGCAGGGAGCCTAGGTTTTTGAATTATCTTCATGAACTAAAACATCCATTGTTTTCCCCCCACTGCGTACAGCACATGAGGATAGTAATCGCTGTGATATGTTTTGCCAATGACTGCTATTATTCGGAGGGTATTTATAAGAATAACTTATGCCGCATGGTCCAGTCTTCTGAATATTGCAAGCAATTTATTCACATCAATCTTCGCTTCTGTTTCTACTACGGTGAGGTGATGCGGAGTGAATCCTATCCGAACATGCATTTACATCACGCGTTTAATTGTTCATGAATTTATATTCAAATATGGCCTGTCCCTAACACTATTTTATGAAATGATTATATGTTCACCCTCATATGGAGTGGTTACTAATCTGTTAACAAAAGAATGGTACTAAAATTTAACACTATAGTTCCAAGTTACAGATTATGATGTGGCAAAATATTTTATCCCCTGACTAAGTAAGAGTCAGGAATATGCGTAATCATTTGTATGTCCCCGCATGGATAAAACAAGTTCAGAGACATCCTTACCAGTGCATTTACACTACATAGGATATTTGAAGGTGGCAGACACCAGTTCTCTACTTGTGCAGTATGAAATCAAGAGTCTGCTCCTACATTGAGAAAATGTTTCTTTAAAGTCCAATCTCTACAGTACATAAATTATTTGCAGATTTCTAACCATTGATAGGGATATATAGTTCCATTGCATAGAAGTTATTTTTCATAGGACTATGAAATTGGCAGAAACGAGTTTTCTTCTCTGAAGTATGAATCAGGAGTCTTTCCTAAATTGAAAAGAGTTTCTGACATGAGAGTTGATACTCTATGTACTACAGTACACATACTATTCATAGGTTATAAACACTATTTAGTTAGATATAAGTTCATAATGCCTATAAAAGATATTAACATAGGGATTTGAAGACATAGGAAAAATTACAGCGTGGCGCCCACCTGTGTTTCCTTAGTAAACATCATCCAGCCTGGTTTAAGAGAATTGTAACTAATTCTTAATTAAACATACTGGTCAATGTAATACATAAATATATCTTAATAATGTAGATAACATACCAATAGCTTGAAGAGAATCATGGTTTTAAAACAAACTACCTTCTCCCCGAAGGGAAAGGTCGACTTTCTTGTCAGTTCTCTTGACTAGAAATGGCCGCTTCAGTCTTTGTTTTCCCCCTCGCCAGGATTGGCCAGATAAGGGAGAGAAAACAAGCCAAAATAAATTTAGCTGTGCCACGGTCAGTCTATCGCTGTTTTATTTTCTCCTACATTAAGTAAGTTACTTAATCAGTAATTGTAAAGGTTTGTTTATTTTTAAGGGAGTCCATAAATAGGAAAGGGTAGAGACGTTTTTATTATATTACACGCCTCCCCCATTTAAGACATTTATTTCTTTCAGAAATTAAATGGTCAAGAAGTACTCTACAATTTCCGTCTTTACATTGACTCACCTAGTATCCATCCCTTATTACTTTACTACTGCCTTATGTTATATAATCAGAGCCACGTCCATTTTCTTTTAGTCACGACAACTGGCATAACCTTAAAGGATTATTTCTCTTTTAGTGAAAGAGTGTAGCACCCTCTCCACTGTTGTCAGCTATTGTTTGAAATATGAGTGGTTATCTGATAATTTGTTACTTTCCAGTACTGGTTTGTCTGCATCAAACCGACTTTTTGAAGCAATTGAGATATCATTAAGCTTGATTTCTCTCTCATTAGATTATCAATCTTGAGATTATGTTAAAACCGACGGTTAATTCTGCGTCTACTGATAGCCTATTAAACTCGCCCGTCTCCCTGTAAGTTAGACGTTTGTTTTTACTATAGATCTGATATTTAAAGGAAGCTAAAGATGGTTCCTGTTGAAATACATTTTCATCCAACACATCATGTGTTTGGGTTATAAGTCGAGTTATGGGATTTTCCGATCAGTTTTGATAACTACTGATTAGAGTGGTGTCCCTTTCTCTTGCGGGTTTACCCGGAGAATCTCGCCTAACATGTAAACAAGGTCCAACTTTTCTAGATTTCCGCTCTGAACCGAATTTTCCGGGGAACATGAATCTATCAGAAATGAAGTAATTCTTAGCTTACTTTCTCTGCTATTCCTTCTAATCGAGATCTATTTTACGCTAGAATCCTTATTAGTAATTCTAACTGATGTGTTTGAGTTTCACTCTGTATTTGTTGCTTTGGTGTTGAATTACGAGCAATTTTGCGTCGCTTGGCGTACATTGATCGTCGTCTGCCTCCCTCCAGGTTTTTAGACTATTTTCAACTTAGCAACATACATTGTTATGTAGGTTCAGACGTATTGTCTCCTACCATATATAATCAGTTCAGTGAGAAGTTAAAAGCCCCTTTTTGTGATTCCTGTGATAGTCTTCCAGACAATCAAGTTGCTGGTTCACTTTCCAGTTATGGATGTGGGTTACTAGTTTTTGTAAAATTACTATTACATCTGTATATCCCTCTAATACTGGCGTCTCCTGAGTTGTGTCCTCAAGATAACAGGTAAGGTACTCTTAATGTTTCTCTCCAGTTTTGTTTTCGTCCGTTTAATACGTGGAAACTCTGGATTTATTTAGATTGAAGAAGGTCTATCTTTGAACTGTTATATAATTTACTAGCTGGATTCCTGATTGAAATTCCTACTCTAGTAAATATCAAGCAATTCTTCAGCTATCTGCTCCAATTTGTTTGGTTTTTACACAGCTATATTCCATTTTTCTAGCATGGGTTCACTGTATAAGTTTTAGGCGTTTCCCCTGTCTTCACGTGAAGGAGTTCGTCCTATTTATAAACAGCATCTATTTCAAGAGTTGTTTATTTAATTGTTGCTTTTACTGATTCGTATCAGTTATTTAAGCTAATCTCTGTTAGTCTGGATCTGCTTTCACATATTTAATGCTGGCATATAATCCTAGTCAGAACTGAGATGTAGAAATCTGTTTCGTCTTGCGACTGATTTCTGATTAATCTACCTTTTAGTAGGCTTCGAGCATTATCTAGAATTTAGTTACTCGGTTAGTTTTAAAGAAAATACAATTGAGTCGCGCGCCTCTATTGTACCACTTATTTTTGCCCTTCTTAATTCTTCCCTTATGAGAATATTAATGTTAGTTAGGCAATTATTGAAATAACTTTATGTAAGCTAATCGCTAACTAAAAGCTGTTTCACTCCTCTTTTTGATGAGGACTACTCATAGTGAACATTTCACTTAATGAGATTAAACTGTAAATTTCAAAGCTAAGGAGCCAATTTTCTGAAATGTTTAGTCTCTTACTAGAGACTAGCACAGATTTTTTCCGGTATCTCCTGAAGTTCATTTGAAATTCCAATTTCTTATGTTTATTCTTTAATTATACCTTTTACATACCTATACGGTCTGTTTCCGCTACCATTAATAATGGAATCGGGGTGGATAATTTAAAGAAATACCTTATATTCTGTTGGGTCAGTAAGTGAGTTGATCAGTTTCACTTACATCACCAGGTGAATATTTTGGTTGACCCTATTTATTAACATATGGGCCATCTGAGTTTGTTATTAATAACTACTCATATCACCGGTGGAGTAGAATAAGTGTCAGTATGGCTTTTCTTCCTAAGTATCCATCATTTATTCACTTTACTTTACTACCGGTGTTGTAGAACATGTTATGTCATATGAAAAAAAAAAGGATTAAATTAGGGTGCCCCTAAATACTGCAAATTCTTACAATATTCCTTCCCTTCCATTAACTATGTCTACATTTTTGCAAGTGGTGGTTTTGGCCTTACCATTAGTTCATTTACTTTAGTTACTGCTATTTTCCCCTGGTTTAATTTATCTCTCAGGTATTATTTCCTTTCCTACTGAATCATCATTTGTTGATTAAATTTTTCCCTTAAAAAACATTTATTGGATTTCTAACTTATCTGTCCTAATTATCTATAAAATTGTCTATCACTCTCTGCTGCCTTGGTAATTTTTCAATATTACATGACTTATACAAGCAGATCAAGCATGAAAATACAATGATAATCAATGACAAAATAGTTAATTAACACATGATTCATATGTAGGAACATAAACCTTATGGATACATAATATAGTAGTGTGTTCATGAGTACACCACTTTTGAACCATTTAAAGAGAATATCAGAGTAGCAGAACCATACCTCAAACATCAAATGGGAATGACTATGAATTCTAAACATTCACTGAATTACCTATCTTATGTGAGTTTACCATCCCAAAGACCTTACTACTGGAGGTTCATTACTGGACTTAGTTTCCCATCAATAAGATATAAAATATGAGTTTAAAAAAAAATCTCATATCCAACAACCAACTACCTGATGCATCTGCTAGAATCAAGATATTACCTGTGAACAGTTTTGTACCAAAAAAAAACCTTATATTTATCTGAGCCATTATGGGTTCACAGAAAACTTGACTCAGCTCATACTAATGAGTGATTAGGTCTGTTACTAACACTATAACATTCTGAAGTGACTTGGTTTACCTGCGAGAGGTTTTCCCTGAATTCATATACTCACCATAATACACCAATTGTGATGTTTACCATGAGTTTTAAATTCACGGACTACTCCACTACTAGGTGAAGTCCGTACCGGGCGGGACCACACATGTGGGATGTGGATTTTAATTCCTGAGAATGATTCGTTAAAATGTCTAGGGGGTATTATTGATTCTCTGTCACTGGTAAGAATGCAGGGTGATCAGGGATATTTACCACAACTCCCAGGAGGAAAGAGTTCCATCCTTGAAACAATGGCATCTGTGTGTAGGTTTCCCTTCCCACTTCATCACCCTTTAAATTAACTATAGATGCTAAAAGGATATTGATTGCTCACAACATATAAACAACCACTTGTTGGACACCACATTTACTTGATGTACACAACACTTTTGGACACACAGTTCAGGTATTAACTCAAGATCTGCAGTTACATATATATATATAGGTGTAATAAACACTATGCATTTTCAGACAGGCATGGGAATGATATGCAGTATTACAACATAGTACCCAGTGACCCCAGAAAAAAACAAGGTTATTACAAACAACACAACAACCACAAATTGGTTCTGCTAACTTGACTCATTGTACCTAGATAAAATCACATTGGTCTAGGTGCAGAAACCCAACATACATACATTTATTTCTGACACCATGTACAATTCTCATATTTAAAAATAATGAGTGGGTGTCAAAATATTATACATATATGTCATAACATAACCCTTTAGGTGTACACCATTACCATGTAAAACAATCTTTACCCTTTTCCTGTCATTGAAGAAAACCACACTCATGAAAACAGTTGATACTAATAATTAAATTAATTAATTATAGTGTTCATTTAGGCGTTGCGGATGGGCATTCTTCTCCAGTGCAAAGCAGTTAATGTCCATAATTATCCGTGCAGAATTATACTCACAGTCATTTTCTACTCACAGTATGTCCACCGAAGTTGGCTGGCGAATGTTTCTAATCCATAATCCAAGAATAGAATTATACATAAGCACATATTCTCTCCATGAGACTGAATTTAAGAATACTCGGTTGCCATTTGGGTTGTGTTCCAATTGAAATTGATGCCTAGGTCTGTCATACTTTCAGGAGATGCAACTTAAGCTCTGCAGAAGGTTCTTCCCTATATCATCTTATCGATGAAAAGATGACGACTGTCCAACAGCTCGGTTTATGTTAACCGTTTCCCAATTTAGTTCAAAAGGCTTTGTCACACACCCGGTTCATGTTGATAGGCCATCCCACACTTGATGATGGGCAGTTAGGCTGACATGGGACCAGCATAGAGTTCTCATTCATTCCATTTCTGTGTAGAACATACAGTGGTGAATCATTCATTTGGTTTCATCTGAAGATTCTGCTGCAGGCATGTAACTGAAGAATATTACTCCACCACATATCCAGGTTTGCAAGCCATCAGGTGATTCCTTTGGTTGCAGGCGTAAAGGCATTTACTCATCTAGTTGCTTTCATATGGTTCTTTTGATGGTGTTCAGGTTTTGGACCTTGAGGTAATCTGGTGTAGTTATGGTTCAGATGTTCTGAAGTTGGTACATTTGTTTGTATTGGCTGTAATGTTGTTTCAGTGTCTCTTCCCATTTGTTTGAGTTGGTGTTCATAGCTAGAACTTGGTGTTGCATGGCTGGAACCTTATGTTTGACTTTTGCAGCTGTGAGATGTTCTTTCGAAGACTTATCCATTGTGGATATTAACTTGGTAATCCAACCAACAGTTGAAGGTTACTCACTGTTGTTAGTTTTAGTAACTTGAAGAAGGATTGTCCCAGTTTCACTGACTTGGTTGAATGATGAGGCCATTGGTGATACTTCTCAGAAGTAACGCAAACGATACACTGTTGTCAGTACTCTGATGATCTTCATCTTTGTAGATTATTAGATCTTGAAGTCCATCCTGGATATTCCTACTAAAATAGGACTTAATCACTCACCCAGTCAGTTGTCTTCTAATTTATCTGTTGCTCGCTATGGAGCTATTGAGTGCCGCAGTAAACATTGAGGTATTGCTAGATCCAGACTATGGTTTGGACATTCACTTTATGGCTGTTTACCCAGGATCCAGTGTTAGTGATATAGTCCCACCAAATTCAACCACCACCTGCTTCTCTTCTATAGAAAAGGGATGACAAAGAATACAACACTAGCATTAACCTACTGTGTTATGATAAAAGGTTTACAACACAATTACAAACACAAATACAAAACAACAAGGGGAGAAGGGGAAAGGAGTGGGTGTCCATGTTCCACTGTCCCTCATTGCTGAGTAGAGCCATTCTGACCCTTCCTAGTGAGTAAGGTATTTTCTCACTTATATTTTGTTCTGTTGTTACTGGGACTATTGGATGGGTGAAGTCATTCTGTCCATCCAACATGTTGATATTGTCTCTCTCATTACTTGAAGAGAATAGCCTATACAGAATCCCTGTGGTTTCTAATGCCGCGTCTTCATTTCGGCACTATAATCATCACTAGGTCAAGACTATTCACCATTGGCTTCTTAAGTACTGACATACATATGTATTCTTACATCAACATCCTCTAATCCCAAGGTGCAACATTAAAATGTATATTCCCACAGTAAAAAGTAACAATCAGAACAAAGAAAATTCTCATACCAAAAAAAAAACATACATGTACATTTCTCTGATATTAAGTACATGATAATCATACATAATAATCATAATGATGATGCAGGGAGCCTAGGTTTTTGAATTATCTTCATGAACTAAAACATCCATTGTTTTCCCCCCACTGCGTACAGCACATGAGGATAGTAATCGCTGTGATATGTTTTGCCAATGACTGCTATTATTCGGAGGGTATTTATAAGAATAACTTATGCCGCATGGTCCAGTCTTCTGAATATTGCAAGCAATTTATTCACATCAATCTTCGCTTCTGTTTCTACTACGGTGAGGTGATGCGGAGTGAATCCTATCCGAACATGCATTTACATCACGCGTTTAATTGTTCATGAATTTATATTCAAATATGGCCTGTCCCTAACACTATTTTATGAAATGATTATATGTTCACCCTCATATGGAGTGGTTACTAATCTGTTAACAAAAGAATGGTACTAAAATTTAACACTATAGTTCCAAGTTACAGATTATGATGTGGCAAAATATTTTATCCCCTGACTAAGTAAGAGTCAGGAATATGCGTAATCATTTGTATGTCCCCGCATGGATAAAACAAGTTCAGAGACATCCTTACCAGTGCATTTACACTACATAGGATATTTGAAGGTGGCAGACACCAGTTCTCTACTTGTGCAGTATGAAATCAAGAGTCTGCTCCTACATTGAGAAAATGTTTCTTTAAAGTCCAATCTCTACAGTACATAAATTATTTGCAGATTTCTAAGCATTGATAGGGATATATAGTTCCATTGCATAGAAGTTATTTTTCATAGGACTATGAAATTGGCAGAAACGAGTTTTCTTCTCTGAAGTATGAATCAGGAGTCTTTCCTAAATTGAAAAGAGTTTCTGACATGAGAGTTGATACTCTATGTACTACAGTACACATACTATTCATAGGTTATAAACACTATTTAGTTAGATATAAGTTCATAATGCCTATAAAAGATATTAACATAGGGATTTGAAGACATAGGAAAAATTACAGCGTGGCGCCCACCTGTGTTTCCTTAGTAAACATCATCCAGCCTGGTTTAAGAGAATTGTAACTAATTCTTAATTAAACATACTGGTCAATGTAATACATAAATATATCTTAATAATGTAGATAACATACCAATAGCTTGAAGAGAATCATGGTTTTAAAACAAACTACCTTCTCCCCGAAGGGAAAGGTCGACTTTCTTGTCAGTTCTCTTGACTAGAAATGGCCGCTTCAGTCTTTGTTTTCCCCCTCGCCAGGATTGGCCAGATAAGGGAGAGAAAACAAGCCAAAATAAATTTAGCTGTGCCACGGTCAGTCTATCGCTGTTTTATTTTCTCCTACATTAAGTAAGTTACTTAATCAGTAATTGTAAAGGTTTGTTTATTTTTAAGGGAGTCCATAAATAGGAAAGGGTAGAGACGTTTTTATTATATTACATCAACCATTACCCATTTATTGCTCCAGGCATTGTGAAATACGAGTATAAACAACACCAATATTACTGTGTACATCTCATGAAATTTTAGTCAACATTCACTCTATTACTCCACGCAGTAGTATTGTATGATATGCTCTGCTGATGTGACAAGTCAAAACACTTAGTATATACGAATACTGGAAAGCAATAGCTAGGATGGAAAGCAATAACTAGGATGGAAAGCAATAGCTAGGAATAAAAATGCATGTCCTCAGAATTATACCGACGGTTATATACTATGTGGTTCACATCGTTGTACAGAATGAGAGACTCTGAAGTAAGAAGAGACACGAGAGGCACACCGGGAGAATGAAGAGCCTCGTCAACCAACACAGAACTAGCAGTATTAGCCGCCGGACGTTAATGAATATGTTGGGACATGGCGAGGGGAAGAGGAGGACTATGAGCACCTATGGACTTGTCCGGAGTGCAAGGATAATACCCCAACAGATCACAGATAACATATGCATGTCCTTCCTAAACTCTTAGGGATTATCTAAAAGCTAACTAATTTCTAATAATGAATAATAACAAATGATGATCAGTTAGATACATAATAAATTACCTTTATTATAATTTATCCTTTAGCAAATGTTAGCTAACACAGGTGTAGCTATACTTGATTTATTTACTTACTGTTATTAGTTAAAGTCTATATAGTCCGGAAAACCTGGTTCGTCCCCAACCACTCTTTTCTAAATCTCTACCCGCCTGGTGCTGTCATCTGTCTAGACAAGTATCTTCAGTCACATGCTCACACGGGGTTTTTTGTTTCAGTTCTCAGGGTGGGATACTGTTTCAGCCATTATGCAAGGCTAGTCAGTGGGTAAGCTTGCAGTCGCCATAAAGTGGAAGTTCTTGGCACGGATTCCTGCCACGTCATTAGTCTAGCACACGGGAGAAGTCTGTTGTTATGTGTCTTGATCACCTTCGACATCGTCACCATCACCACCTTCATTATGATTACCATCATCATCATTATCATCATCATCATTATCACCATCACCTTTATCATCATCATCATCATCATCATCATCATCATCATCATCATCATCACCATCATCACCATCATCATCATCATAAGCCTTAGCTCTTGGTGTGGTCTAAAGGTCCATAAACGTTCCATTCCAAAGTGGTCTATTTTTTTCCCCGTTCTCTTTAATTCCTCGCGTTTCTGCTATGATGGATCTGTATGTGCCTGTTTTATAAATATTGTCCCCATTTACCCATGCCTTTTCCCCCCAGCATTTTGTCCTCTAATAATTTCATTAATGTTCTTCATATCTTAGAGTGTGACTATGCCCAGAGAGTTTTGAGTACATTAAGAAGTGTCCTGTGTTCTGTATAATGTTGTCATTGCTTGACTCATGTAAATCTCTATATTATCTAACTATTGCTTGGCCTATCACCCATGTATATGTTTATTATCTTACTATTACTTGATGTATTAGTCGGTATATCTATATTATTTTACTATTGCTTGACTCCTCTTTAGTGTATCTTTCTCTATGCTTTCTTAAGGTGTTCTCATTACCTCTGCGTAATGAAAAACAGTAACAATAGGGATATCAAAGAAACAGGTGACACCCAAATGTGAAATAGAGATAGAAGGGAAAATTCTTCACCAAGTGGATAGTTTTAAATATCTAGGGACATTGATAACATCAGATGGAAGATGCACAACAGAGATTAAGAGCAGAATAGGGCAAGCAAAGGCTGCATTTAAATAAATGAAGAATATCTTATGCAATAAGTCACTATAATTGAATGTAAGAAAGAGAGTGCTAAAGAGCTATATAGAACCTGTTTTGCTGTATGGCTGTGAATCTTGGAATATAAATGAACAAATTAGGAAAAGATTGGAAGCAATAGAGGTGTGCTTCTTTAGACGAATGTTGTGAATTCCTTGGACTGTCAAAGTAACTAACGACGAATGCCTTAAAGAGGCTGGTGAAACTAGAACAGTAAATACAACAATAAGAAAGAGACAAACAGCTTTCATTGGTCACGCTGATGCATATGCTGGGGGGGGGGGGGGAGGATCTGAGCACCTATGGACATGTCCGGAGTGCAACGAAGATACCCCAACTGATAACTAACTAACTAACTAACTAACGTGATGAGAAGAGAAGCGCTGGAGAACATCGTGACAACTGGAAAGATCGAGGGGAAGAGAGGCAAAAGCAGACCAGGAGAAATGATGCTGGATGGATTGCGACTGTGGCATGGAGGAGTATCAACGGCAGAGTTGATCCAGAAAACCAAAGACCGAGATCTGTGGAGAGTCATGAACGCATACGCCAGTCGGCACGGCACTTGATGATGATGAATGAAATCGCATGTTTTGCATTTTTCCGTTTAACTATCACAATATATTCTGGCTGACTTCTGGAAAGAATTATATCCATAATTTATGTTTTTCGTGATTTTGTTCTTGTTAGCGCTTCCCTTTCACTTTGAATTACCGTAATACCAATCAGTTCTTGCTTGTGGGTTTCATTTCTTGCTGCTTGCACCATGTTGACAGCATAATATCGATTGTTTATGCTTCACGCCAATGTTTTTCTACAGCTATTCTCTGATGACATATATTTGGCACGAAATGCTAGTAAGACAAAAGTAATGATAATTGCTTAACTCACATAATAATTTATTATCAACAATGGAAAGAGTTCCAAGATGGCGGTGTAAACCGCGTCGCTCGATTCGGAGATTAATTATGTGTTCTGTGCGTGTTTCTTAACATCAATTTGTTCAAATAAGGATGAACCTACGACAGGTCCAGCAAACCGGTAGGGAATTTATTTGTTCAAGAACTATTGCTCGCGAATTATGGAGGAAATTGAGAGAAAAACGCAGCTCTATCAGCGTTCACGCCGGAAACTACACACCGAAGCGTCACAACAAACGACTAACGACGACAACCGCTAAATTTCGACACACTTCAAATAGAAAGGAGATTTTTGCAACTTGGAATGTTACAGGTCTAGGATATAAGGAACCAGCTCTTGTAGAGTTTATGAAACAATCAAATATTCAATTATTAGGACTCGCAGACACTAGGAAAAAGGGGCAGAACACGAAACAAACACATGAAGGTTACGTCCTTATATGGAGTGGCGTCGATCAGCGAGCTACAGCTAAACATGGAGTGGGTTTTTTGTTGCATCCAGACAAAGCGAAAGCCATTATCAACACTAAATTTATATCAGAAAGGATAATACTAGTACAGATCAAAGAAGGAAATAGAACAACAACTTTTATACAAACATACGCCCCATGTAATGACACTTACAGCGACGAAGACAAAGACGAATATTTTGATAAACTTGCAGACACGTTAAATAATGTCAAGGAGACAGATGAACTAGTTGTGATGGGTGATTTTAACGGACGAATAGGCACACGAAGAACACCGTGGGAGGATTGCATGGGGCCATTCAGCGACACAGAGACTGATTGTAACAGCAATGGTCAACATCTACTCAACATATGTTCGGAACATGGACTAATAATAGCAAATAGTTTTTTTCAACATCGTCGTAGCCACACCAAAACCTGGTATAAATGGAATGACATAAACCAAGCATCCCAAATTGACTTTATTCTAATTAGGAAATCAGACAGAAGGCTACTATTAGATTCAAGAGCACTCCCAAATACAGATGTTGATACTGATCACAAACCAGTCATAATAAAAAAGATTTCATCACACAGGAGAATAAGAAACAAAAAAGTAACAACACATGTCATCAATTATAGGAGGCTGCAGGAAAATACAGTTAAAGACGAATTCAATCAAGAAATCCAAAACCTACATAAGAACATCCCTGATGACCACTCAAGCGTAGATAAGGAATGGACATGTTTCAAGGCTGCCATGCTCGACACGCTGAAAAATAAATGTGGAACAAAGAAAGTAGGGCAAGACAAAAGATTAAGAACAGCCTGGTGGAACAACGAAGTTAAAGATAGCATATTCAAAAAGAAGGTAGCATTCAAAAAGTGGATCACATCTAAATCTGAACAAGACTGTATTACTTATAGAATAGCACGACGTAATGCCAAACGAACAATTAGAGCATCTAAAGATGAATCCTGGAGAATATACGGTGAACAGATGGCGACCCTTAGCAAAGACTGCCCAAGAGAATTTTATAAACGTGTCACCACAATGAGAAACAGAGATGCATGTTACAACCCAACCACCATCATAAACAGCAAAAGAGGTATACCAATATTTAATCCACAACAAAGACTAGCAAGATGGGCAGAATACTTTCAAGAACTACTTAACCCCACACATAACATAGGAAACCTCACTTTTGTGCTAAACGCCAGGGACAGCAAGAACCAAATTTCATACATGCAGAAGTCAAAGCAGTTATACAGAAAAGTCCTAAGAACAAATCACCAGGTCCAGATGGAATAACCACAGAAGCTATTCAGGCCTGTGGGGAAACAGGAGTTAAATGGCTAACAAGACTTTTTAATATAGCATGGGAAGAAAGAAAAGTCCCAGATGATTGGCAACAGGCAATAATAGTACCAATATGGAAAAAGAAAGGCAATATGAGAGAGTGCGAAACATACAGAGGTATATCACTCCTAAGCCATATAGGGAAAATGTATGCAAAACTTTTGGAACAAAGAGCTAGACCAATAGTTGAACAACAGTTAAGCAAAGCACAATTCGGTTTTCGGAAAGGTAAAAGTTGCACTAATGCATTATTTACACTTAGACAAACTTGTGAAAAAACTATTGAATATAGTGACCAGCAGAATATTGTGTTTGTAGATCAGGAAAAGGCTTTTGATAGAGTAGACAGATACAAATTATGGACCATCCTTGAAGACTATGGGATAGAAGGGCAACTGCTAGAAAATATCATAGCCATGTACCACTCGAGCCAAAGTGCAGTAAGAACACAGGAAGGTATATCAGATATGTTCACAGTCAATACAGGAGTGAGGCAGGGATGTGTGCTCTCTCCCCTGCTATTCAATATCTACATGGACAGAATTTCCAAAGAAGCAAGTCTCGACAGACCAGATTCAGAAAATTTAGAACTCTTTACTCCAGATGAAACAACTGACCCACAGGGAATAAATGAACTTCTATTTGCAGATGATCAGTGCCTGTTTTACAGCGATGAGGGCAGACTACAAAATCATATTACTAATCTGAGTTCAACCTGCAGCAGATACAATATGAGTATAAACACAGCCAAAACCGAAGTAATGCAAGTTAGCAGATCGCCAGGCCCACTAAATATACAGATAAATAACACACCTCTGAAACAAGTTAAAGAATTCAAATACCTTGGAAGTATGATCACAGAAGATGGCAGATTGGACAGAGAAATTGACATCAGATGTCAAAAAGCTAGTGCACTTACATATCAACTATCACCCTTACTGAAACATTCAAACATACCCATGTCCGCAAAACGACAGATAATAAACAGCATATTCACACCAACCCTATGCTACCAATCTCAAACCTGGACTTTATCCAAATTACACCTTCGCAAAATCAACACCTGCGAAATGAGATGCCTGAGGAGAGCTGCCAACTTAACAATCCGAGACCGAGTAAGAAATGCTACTATCAGACAGACTGTGGGATCAACACCTTGTGCCACATTTATTGACAGACAGAAGATCAAGTGGTTTGGCCATGTCATTAGAATGCAACATCAACAACTACCATCACTGGCCTTACATCAAAGATCATCTGCGACGAGACCACGAGGACGTCCAAGAAGAAAATGGACTGACGACATCAGAGACATTGTACAACCTCACGGAATGACACTACCCAGTGCCGTCCACCGGGCACTGGAACGCAAATTATTCCTCCCCACGACGCTTGACGGCAGAAGTGGAAGATGACGATGATGATGATGATGATGAATGGAAAGATTACTGAAGAAGTACAGGAATATGCCCATTATGATTTGTTAATTGCTGAAGGTGTTCGTTCAGAAGTTGTAGTAGGATTCAGGATCGCAGTAGACAAAGAAGCAAACTGGCGAGAAATAAACATTAAGCAACATTAATGATTGGCACCTTTCCGTCTTGACAGACGATAGTTTGGTACATTGTGCTTCAAAAAGGCTTAATAACTACAACCCATGGCGGTGGCGAGTGTGGCTGATAAGGCCAATTTTTGCTGTAAATGTTCGTCCACAGTGGATGCATGTGAAAACATGGTCATTTCCACCATTGTACACCATCTTACGTCTCTCACACTCTGTGTGTGCTTTATCTGCAATCATTTTCTCCTTTGTCTTTATACCATTTCTGATAGTTGTCCTCCATGCAACACGTTCAGCGGCGACGTGCTCCCAATGTGCATTATCAATGACTGTATCAATCATGTCCCGCTTACACACATCTTTGTATCGTAGTAGAGGCCGACCCTGAGATCTCCTACGCATCTGTAATTCACCAAAAAAGATGTGCTTTGGTATTCTACCATCATCCATCCTCCTAACGTGTCCTATCCATCTAAGTCTACGAAGACTGAGCATTGAACACACCGTAACACAACCTGATCTTTCCAATACTTCAGTATTTGTGATTTTGTCTTGCCACTTAATACCAAGTATTCTTCGCAGACACCGCATATGAAAGTTGGTTAAATGTTTCTCTTGGTGTGAGTAAGTTGTCCAGGTTTCACTGCCATAAAGAAGAGTACTAACGAAACAGGTTTGGTAGACGAGGACTTTTGTTTTGGCAGTAAGCTTCCTGTTCTCCCAGACTCTTTTTGCTAACATGTTCATTGTTGTTGCTGCCTTACCAATTCTGATGTTGATTTCCTGATCTAGGGATAATGTGCTATTTACCCCTGATCCTAGATATGTACAATGGTCTACTATCTCCAGTTCGGCGTCGTCAATTAAGATTGATGGTACCCCATGTGCACCTTGTGACGTAATCTGTGTCTTCTTTTTGTTAATTGATAAACATAATTCAGAACAAGCATTGGAGAATGCAGATAGTAGATGTTGTAATTCTTCCTCGGAATTGCAGCATCATCCGCAAAAAGCAACTCTCTAATTAGTACCCTCCTAATTTTGGTCTTGGCCTTCAATCTCTGAGCAGTATAGAGGCCGCCATCTGAGCGTGAGTGAATGTATATACCGACATCCTGATCACGAAAGGCATATTTCAGTAGAAGTGAAAAGTATATTCCAAAGAGGATGGGGGAGAGTACACAACATTGCTTAACTCCACTATTGATTTCAAACTCTTCTGAAATTGCACCATCAAACTTGATTATACCCTTCATGCCTGTGTGGAACGATTCCACAATGGATAGGAGAGTTGGTAGGCAGCCAATATTCTTTAGTGCCCTGAACAGACCCTCACGACTGACCAAATCAAATGCCTTTATGAGGTCGATGAAGGCAATAAACAGTGGTTGATTTTGTTCCCGGAATTTTTCTTGCATTTGTCGTAATGAGAATATCATATCAATGGTAAACCGGCTCTGTTGGAAGCAGCACTGTGATTCGGGGTAGACTTGATCTCATAGGACTTGACATCTGCGCAGAACAATTCTGGCATATACTTTCCCAACAGTACACAGAAGTGAAATATCCGTATAGTTGATACAGTCGATTCGATCGCCCTTGTTCTTGTACAGCGTTATGATGCTTTAATCTTTTAAATCCTTTGGGATTTGTCCTTCTCGCCTGCATAGCTCTATTACCTGGTGGATCTGTAGAGTGAGTGTTTATACTGAGTGCGGAAATGAACAGACCCAACACATACTTGGCACGTAGCAATATGCGGTTCCAAACCATGAACGCTAAACAAAGGAGATTAAACGAATTTGAATAACGAAGACAAACAATAGAATGAACGATTTATTGCTTGGCATATTTCACCGCATCTTGTCAGGTACAAATTGCAACAATCACACAACATAAAGTTAAGTAATTAGATAAATCCTTCAAGCTGAAATATTCACATATTCGCACAGTAATTTCAATTGTCTACCACGGTAATACTAAACCGTCTATCATGTCTTTCTGTTTGCATAAAACTGGCCTATGCAGATTAATCATGATGGCTTCTGGGACCTCTAACAAGCGACTATGTTTTGTGTTAAACAGCACTATCAATCACGTGGCCGGATTCCAAAATGTGCCATCCAATCGACGACATTGGAGGTTTGTGGTGTGTCGGGTTGGCCAGGTTCCCATCATATTTATGTGTTATTCTGTCAATCCAGTTGTGCATATGTTCGACCACTCTGTTGTTTAAATTCCTCTCTGTTCTGCCGATGTAGGTAGACTGGCACCCATATGTGCAGTTTTAAATGCAATTGGATTTGGCGTACAGAGGGACAGGTTCTTTCGCTGCTGAGGTGGTAATTGAATCTCTGTTTTTTTATTTATTTTTTACACTGACGCTTTCGTCCGAGGCTGTTGTTAATGCATCGCTTAGTCCACCACCGTGTGGTACTGGCATGGTTCAAAAGTGGATTTACGGCATCAAAGATATTGCACAATCAAACGAAATAACACTATCCAGTGCCACCCACCGGGCGCTTGAACGCCAACTATTTCACCCCTCTACGCTTGACGGCAAAAGTGGAAGATGATGATGTTGATGGTTTGAATCTTTCGAGATGTCATGTTATTGCATTTTGACAAATAGTGTCAAAGTACAATAGGAAAGGACCCTTTTACTTACCTAAGTCGGAAATAGCATATCGTACTACCCGATTTATATAGTCCATTCGGCCATCAAAGGGCGTTGTGGTAAATATCACCATTGCCGCCCTGAGACCCCAAGACATTCTCTGGTACACACTTTAGGCTGAGTCGAACTGGCTGCCCAGAACAATAGTCAACATTCATATTAGATGCGAGTTGGAACATATGACCAACGGACCAGCGGTCAAGCGTCTAACCGCACGCTACCCAGGTTCCGATGCAATGACCAACGGACCAGCGGTCAAGCGTCTAAGCAGCACGCTACCCAGGCTCCGATGCAATAATGCAATAATGGAGTGGTAATAAATATAGATCAAATTAACACATTCTTAAGGGTATGGGGGGGGGGGGGGAAATCAACATTTGAAACAGTCCATAAATAAACAAACACAGCATTGTTTGACGCTCACAGAAGGAGAAGAAGGAAGTAGAGATGAGAAGACGCACTAGACAACATAACATTCGAAAGCTATAGTGTCTAGTTGGTCATGCGTCAAAGTACACTTGTTCCTGCAGCGTCATTTGGAGGTGACAGGTTCGAATTCCGGTCGGTAACTATAGTTTTCAAATTGTATGTTGCCAAATTCGTTCTCTCATCTTTACTTCCTTCTTCTCCTTCTGTGATCGCCAAATAATACTATATGTGTTTATTTATATACTGTCGTAGTGGTTTCGAAAGGTTCCCCAATTGATTTCGTATATAATATGTGTGCAAAATTTGAAATCTATACACAACAATTTCTCTGCCGTGGTCACAGTATGAGACATGGCTGTGTGGAATATAATGGAGTGCTAACCAGAGAACACATGAAACATGAGGTTCATGAAACAACCACATCACATGTTGGGCAATGTTGGCTGAGAGTTCTGCCTAGCTATTGTTTGTTGTGGTCGATCCTCGTCTCCCATCTTCTCTTTCCAATGGCATGTTGGGATAAATACAAATGTTCATCATCCTTTGTGTTTTTCCATGTAGAATGTTCATCAGCCTTTGTGTTTTTCCATGTAGAATATTCATCAGCTTTTGTGATGTTCCATGTAGAATGTTCTGTGTGTCTCTGGTGAAAGTATCGATGTTCTGATATGAGCAAGAGCTGGATACTCAGGTAGACAATGTTCAACAATTTCATAATGATATGTAGAAGGCGGGACAGCCGGAGAGAGCTGAGCTTTATCTGTGTATGTTTGCTTGAATCCAAGTGATGTGTGTTGTGTGTTTGCAGGTCAGTTTGGCTGGATAGATAAGAGCGCTAGTTCTTTCACTTCCGGTGCGCTGATGCCGAGGTAGTCGGTTCAACCTTTACACGTGTCAGTTGGACTTATATGTTGACTTTTCGTCCTTGACATTGGGACGTAAATTACAAGTACCTCTCAAGTAGGAGTGGGTTCGTCTGATGGCGAGGGACACGGGTAATAGGGAAAGCCAATCCTCACGCAAAAATCAGTCCAGTGCACTAGAAGTAGTAGCGCGTGTATGGACTACTCTTGAGTTCAAAACCAGAGAACGTAAACAAATGTATGTGTTTGAAGTGTGATAATGGAGGACTGGGCCTTTCGTGTCACATGGTTGATGTTGTCTTTTGGAGCAGCTCTGTTTGCACACCTCCACCTCAGAGCTAATGAGAGCAGGGTCGAAACGGCGGATTCCTTTAGTGACTTTAAACACGCAGCCATACACAATATGTTGCACGATTTATTGCCTGGCATATTTCGATGTATCGCGTCAGGTGCATACTGCAGAGTATATATATATATATATATATATATATATATATATATATATATATATATATATATATATATATATATATATATATATATATATATATATATATAAGTGAATAAACGAATAATACTTCGGCGGAAATGCTTAAAATACATAGTTGTAGGTATTGTTAGAATGTGGAGCATTTGTTATCTCCATGGTAATTTCCATTTTTAACACGAAGCCATTCTGTTAACATAAAACTGGCTGAAACCGACTAACATCATATACAAACTATGCTCGAACGTCCTAAATAAAGACAACCGTTTCCAAAATCCGCGTGGAAGTATAAACACGTACGTAAGCCTTGAGTGGAAGAAAGCCAATGAAATCATTATTTCCAAAGACAAACATTTGGCCAGCATTACCCATGTTGGGCCGCTCTTTCTCCTTAATGTTGATGGGAAAATATTCTTCTCAGTCATGTCCAGCCGAATCACGATGTACTTAATGAGGAACAAGTACGTCGACAGCAGCGTACAACAATGGGGTATAAATGGGGTCCCCTGATGTGTAGAACATTGGACTATGATCTGAGAAGTCATCCAGGGAGCAAAGACGTAGAAGGATGACCTCCACATGATATGGTTGGACCTGGCCAACGCCTACGAATCAGTGCCCTATCAGATGTAATGGCAGGCCTCAAGATACATCACGTTAAGATCTACATGATGCAGGTGTAGTCTTCTCGGGTTTCTCTCTTCGCCTCTCAACCACGACGTTCACGACTAGATGGATCGACTTCAAGTGGGTATAGCAATGTTATTTCGGCGATATTATTTGTCATGGTTATGCAGGTGATCATGGATGCGACATTCGGCCACGCACAAGGCTCAACACTCTGTGAGGGATAAAAATGTCGCCACTTAAGGCCGTCGCGGATGACACGACAACCCTGACACCAAAGGAAAGCCATGCACGCAGCTTGATCCTCATACTAGTTGAATTGACTGGTTGTTTCGTGATGAGCTTCAAGCCCAAGAACTCGAGAAGCCTGTCCATCGACAAAGGCAATGTGACTTCAACCGTGTAAACCGTGATGGAGGAACCCGTGGGAAGTCTCGGCCGAGTGTAGGGTTCCTGGTTGACGGACAAGATCACAGTACAGCACATACACGAGACAACGGGAAACGGCCATCGTGACAATGAGACTGATACGAAAATTCTTATGTCTCCAATTCTCACTGACTCCAAAATTCATTTCTTGTTGTTGTTTGCTGATGGGGAATAGTTGCCGCAATGTCGTCTGCGTTTTTTTTTTTTTTTAAATTTATAATTGTAATTTTGTAAGGCTGGCCTGCATTGCATATTTTCCAATTCTTTACCTTCAATATAAACTAAATATTGATAACAAGCTTTATGTGGAAAATAATTTCCCCTTTTTTTTCAAATAAAGGGATACGACTCTAATATTTTTTTTAAACTCTTTCGTGCGAGGGTGTTATTTATGTATCACATAGTCGACCACGGCCGTGGCCTAGCTGATGTAAACACGTTTTACAATTCAATGACATATAGAGGGCTCAAAATCAGCTGCAGATTACTTATTGATTTCGATGGTATGAAGTGCTAGCCGTTCAGAAAGCAATGGCACACTACTGAACTAACATTACCTTATAAATCGCAAACGGCCAATAAACGCTGGGATTGATTGCAATGTACTGTAAAGACCACGCAACTAACTTCAATTCTACTGCGAATTATAACAGTTAGAAAAATTAAACCCAAGAATAATGTGAAAATTAATCGTGGACATTTATTATTTATTTCCACGACTCTGGTGTTCGTGTAATATGGTGAAACATGACAGCCCACGCTTACCGGCTGGGCACATGATGATGATGATTATTATTTATAGTCTTACTGTGAGTCCAGATCTGGCATTTAAAAGAATGAAGCCGAGAAATACAGCAAACATCATGTATGGATCCTTATTAAATAGAGTGGCGATGTGTCCTATGTACATTCTAATAATACAATATGTTGTATGTTTCAAAAGAGCCAGGGTGTTTATTTAGAAAGTGGTATATGTTGAGAGTTTAGCCAATAGTTGTCTTTAAATTATAAGACTGTTATGAAAAGCGTTTAGTGTATTCGTTTATTATTTCTTGTTTTATGTGAGTTCTTTCCAAAGGCTTTACATCCGTAAATATGATTATTATTGTTCTTTATACTGTTATGTTGTCGCAAGTGTAATAAACTTGCTTGTGCATTTATAAGAAGTCTGTATTCTTATTGATTCTATTTGATATGTTATATATGTTGTTTGAGTTGAGTCAAGAGCGGACATCACGGCACTCGGAATATTCCTATACGCGCTAGTTTGTCTACAAACATTCAAAGCAACCATAATTACCACAAATAACTATTGATCAGTTAATCTCTACAACCACGATCGTTGGTGATTGAATACCAATATAGAAGACTGCATGTGTGTTCTTGGACTGCAATCCGTATTTCTTCTTAACTACAATAAGTATATGTTCTTGGACTACAATCATTCTATGATCTAGGGCTACAATGAGACATTGTTCTTGGACTATAATCAGTCTTTTTCTTGTACTACAATAAATTTTTGTTCATGGACAACAATCAGTATATGTTCTTGGACTACAATCATTCTTTGTTCTTGGACTGCAATCATTTATATTCATGGATTAAAATAAATTTATATTTTTGAAACGCAATCATTCTTTGTTCTTGGACTACAATCAATGTCTTTGGACTGCAATCATTCTAATTTTTTTTTTTTATTACTACTGTCTGTCCTTCTGCACTATTCACATGCTTACAGAGGGCCTTACCACATGTGCTTCATTATGCATCAAATCACCCCTCAATGATGCGTCACCGGCCAATCTGTCTGCCTGTTCATTTCCAAACACACCAGAGTGTCCTGGAGAAAAGGTCCAGAGAATGCTCACATCCCGAGACCTCTACATCGATGAAGCCATTCTGCACGAAGCCTCTACCTTCATTCTCAGACTAAGGGTTGTGGTATTATGTGCCAAGCTCTCCTTGACTAAACTAATTTTACTTTTGCCATTTACTTTTGCTACTTTTGCTACTTTTTCTGCCTCTTGACACCAGAGGAGAACCATTTGATCCATCTTAAATAATTAACAGCAAAAATGGAGAACCAATAAGTGAACAAAAACAAATCCTAATAAGATGGAAAGAGAACTTCGAACAACTTCTCAATATCCCATCAGATGTCACAAGAATTCAAGAAACCGACACAGATGCCACCGAAGAACTAGAACCAGACATACTGAAAGAAGAAATTATAGAAGCCGTCAGATTAGTCCCATTGAACAAATCACCGGGACAAGATGAAATACCAAATGAAGTAATAGTTTAGTTTAGTTTAGTCGATGGATCAACATCACGGCAAACGGGTGTAACCCATAAGTGCTCCGTTCTCCTCCTAACTCAAACCTGAGTCTGGAGAAACTCAGCTCAGTGCACGAACTCCGTAGCACCGGCGAGGATCCTGAAATACTTTGGGTAGAATTTTAACTCGAAATTTTGCCCGGGCAGTGCCGTTAGGCTACTCTTTTTGATTTCCAACTGAAAAGGGATTTCTTTACGTGCACAAGAATATACATGGGCGTCCGATCTCACTACCCAGAGACCAGGGGAAATATATTACTAGAAGTCCTCGTGAAAAAATCCCGGTCCAAACCGGCGCCTGAACCTGGGACCTCCAGCACTCGAGGCGGACACCATACCTCGAGACCACGCAGCTCCCTGAAATTAAGTAATTAAAGCAGCAAGAGAAGTAGGAACAACATGGCTACATAGACTATTCAACCATGTTTGTGTAGAACAACAGACACCACGAGACTGGGGAAACACCATAATTATTCCAGTTTGGAAAAACAAAGGCAGCAAAAGAGACTGCACACAATACAGAGGCATTTTTTTTTTTTTTTTTTTGAGTCACACTGGAAAAATGTTTTGCAAAATTCTTGAGAAAAGATTACAAACTACTATAGAACCCCAGCTAATCAAAAGACAGCTTGGATATAGGAAAAACAAAGGATGCACAGATGCAATTTTTGCTCTTAGACAACTTATAGAAAAATCAATCGAATTCAACGAAACACTCTACTTAGCCTTTGTCGACAAAGAAAAGGCATTTGATACAGTAGATAGAAACAAGCTATAGGAAATCCTTAAACAATGTGGAGTGAGTACACATCTAACAAACCTATATAGAAGCTTATACAACAACAGTGAATGCATAGTGAGAACAACTGGAGGACACTCAGAACCCTTCACCATAAGGTCTGGAGTACGACAAGGTTGTGTTCTGTCCCCTCTCTTGTTCATAACCTATATAGACAACATATGTGAAGAAACCAGCCAGAGACCATAAAAACACCGCATGACGAGAACACAGAAGACGAGCCATCTGCAAATTATACCATTAGAGAACTGTTTGCGGGCGACCAATTACTAATAGCAAAATCAGAAGCTGAATTACAAGACCACACGAATAGTCTAATCGAAATGTGTAGGGAACTTAACATGAAAATTAGCATAAGTAAAATAGAGGTAATGACAATAACTAAAGAAGAAGAAACAACAGCAATCCACCTAAACGAACATCCCTTGAAACAATTATAGAGTTTCAAGTACCTAGGAAGTATAATATCATCAAATCGCAAATCAGAAGGCGTGATCGCAAAGATGCAATAAGGCAACCAATTCATTGGACAAATTGCACCAATACTAAAGAACAAGCATGTATCAATAACTACTAAGAAAGCCCTTTACAACACATTCTTTCTACCAACTCTATGTTATCAGTGCCAAACCTGGAAAATGACAGAAAAAGAGAAAAGCAAAATCACAACAACAGAAATAAGATTCCTGAGAAGAATACTTCATGTATCAAGAAGAGAGAAAATCAGAAATGAAGAAATCAGGACTAAAGTGGGGATTATAGCCGCACTAGATTTATTAGAAGGCAGCAAGTCAAATGGTTTGGCCATGCAAGTAGGTTACCAGCTAACATTATACCACAATAAGCAATGATGTACAGACCAGATGGAAGCAGAGGAAGAGGCCGACCACGTAAACGTTGGACAGAGGGAATAACAGAGTCCATGGGAATGTCGATACATGAAGCCCATAAGCGGGCACTCTCCCGCTATTTATACTTCACCTCGACACCGCAAAGTACAAGAGGAACACGATGAGATGAGATGAGATGAGATGAGATGGGACACAGAGCCATCGGTATAGATAATCACATCGCTAGGACGAGAGTAGTCATGAATTAATTTCTGATTTTCTACTTCTGTAGCGCCTGCTAGTCATTCCTTGCACATACGACCCAATGTGATAATAACGTCTCACTAGTCTGGGTTTCTATTCGGCACTCTAACCATTCTTTGTTCTTGGACTACAATCAATCTGTGTTCTTTGACTACAATCATTTTTTGTTCTTAGACTACAATTCTTCTATGTTCTTGGACCACAGTCATTCTTTGTTCTTGGACTAAAGTCAGTCTTTGTTCTTGGATTACAATCAGTCTTTGTTCTTGGACTGCAATCAGTCAATGCACTAGAGTTTGATTATCACAACCTCGGGTAGAACGTCACGTCTTGGGGGAAAACATTTGTGCACAGGAATATTTCTGGTACACACTTAGTAACGTCCCTTCACCAGACGTGAGACGGAGTGGATATAAGGTCGACCTGAAAGCCCAGGGCTAATTAACATAACAGGATCCTCGTCGCTATAGGGTTTCAAACACTTGACCACCGAGCTGGCAGGCAAACAGAGTCAGACTTACTCAATACAAACTGGAATAACTGGTATTCAGGAGTAGATTGGGAGCATGCCTGTGAAATTTGGTTGTATCGTTTCAATGCGTGCGTGTGCGTGAGTGTGTATGTGTGCGTGCGGGCGCTTGCTTTGTGAACCCTTGATGTTGTCTTTGCTTAGTTCTCTTAGCCTTTCTTTCGCTTTATATCTATCTATTTCTCTTGTGTCAGATCTTTTCACGAGCTCGGGCTCCAATCATCATCATCAGCATATGACATGCCGGTAAGCGTGGACGGTCAAGCTTCGTCATCTTACACGATCACCAGTGTCGTGGATCAGCGCTGTGTTCTTGCTCCGACCATGCTACATGGTTAAGTCATCCAAATATTTACTTCTCTGCCTTACCCTTGTTCTTTTCCCATTAGCCTTGCCAGCTGTCACCAAGTTCTCCAGTTTATGTCTTCTCATAACTTGCCCAAAATAATTTGACTGTCAACGTATAATTGTGCTAATCAGTTTGCGGTTTTCATTTGCCTTTTGTGGGACTCGCTCATTGGTTTTTCTGACAATCCATGGTATTCTTTGCATTTTCTTCAGAAAACACATTTCCACTGCCATTTAGATGCTTTTTAGCTTGTCTGCTCAACGTCCTCGTTTCACATCCATACAAAAGTACACGTTCTATGTAGCACTTCAACACTCTCTTTCTCGTTGCAATTGGCATCTTTTTATTACGAGTAGTTAGTATGTTTTCCATCTTGCGTAAGGCTACCTTTGTCGTAGGCTACAATCAATAAAATGATATAGAATAAATTAGATATAGAGCAAGAATGTGTCAAACATCCTCACACAATAGGATAGGCAGACAGTTGAATTCAGTTGCGTTGAGTTGTTGAGATGAGCTGAGAAACGACATCGCTGCACTCAGGACATTCCCACAAGCGCTCCGTCCCCTCGCTCAACAGTCAGCGAAGAGTCATACTGCTAATTGTTCTAACTGCCATATACTTGAAAGTTCTCCCAGTCTTCCTTCTCAGTTTTTGGATTGGTACAGAGTCCCTGCCAATCTCCCGCCATATCAATCCCCCAAAACAGGGGGTCTCAGTCTGTTCCACCGCTTTCACTACCTGGTCCCAAAGGCGCCACACCAACTCTCCCTTGTCGATAGGTAAGCTACCACCCAGAAGTGCATTCCCTGTCTTCCTATCAGGCTGTTCATTCCCTCACACTCCTGCATGACCAAGGCAGAAAATCCATACAGTTCTCACAATATGTGACCTCTGAAGCGAGGCAAGCCATTCCACACGAAACATTCCTTTCTGTCCGTAATTAATTGTGAAACAGACAGACATTACGCATTGATCAAAATTGACTAACATACGATAGGTTAAAATAACCTCAGTATTGGTCCCACACAGGAAAGTACGGTTGGAATTAAAAGCAAAATGTTTGGTCATAATGACAAAGAATTAATCGAATAGAGGACAGTAAGGTAGCAAGTAATAGAATACTACACACAAGCAGAATAGGTGGCAGTGATAACAAGGAGTTAGGTTCTTTACAATAAAATAACAGTGGGAGATATTATAAATAATAGTGGGAGTCTTCGTGACGAAGTGGTCCAGCCGTTTGACTCGGGCTCCGAAGGTTGTGGGTTCGATTCCGGGCCGCGTCCTTCGGTTCACGAGTGAAATTTTTCGAAGACTCCTGTAGGTTGTCGCTAGAGCTACGGAGTTCGTGCTGTGTGCGACGCTTTTCCGCGCTACGGAAAGAGACCGAGCCATATGGGATAAAAACCCGGTGCAATTAAGTCGACCCTGTCGACTTTTAAGCGACTTTTTAAACAATAAAATAACAATAAACAAACAACTAGACTATTGGAGCCGGCATCTATGGCTTAGGGGTAAACGAGCGCAGTGTCACAGTTTCTCTCCATTTCTTTACAGTGGTGGGTTCCAAACAGCCTTGGGAGATTTGGAAGTTGACAACTTTGCGTTGATTTCGAGGGCATGGGGCGTCGGTCGTTAAAAAACAATAACAAAATCATTCATTCATTCATTCATTCAGTAGCATGTCCTTTGCAGAACCTCGCTCCCATAACAACCTTTCAGAAAACCTCTTGATCATAAGCAAGATTGCCACATAGTGGTCACACGCACCACCTAATAGGAATTAGGAGATTCCCAGTCTAACAATAGAATGACTTGACCACTGGGAACTAAGGCCGACGTAAGCATCGTCAGAACAGCAACAGAGGTCGCTTCGAGAAAGGACATCAAGTCAGCTGTGTGTTTTCCTTTGAGCTCCGTGATAAAAGGATTTGATCGTCTAGGCGAGGCATATTTACTAAAAAGGATAGATCGCCTGTTTGTATGGCATTCATACCATGTTCGGACCGGGACATAAATAAATTATAGACGACGAGTTTACAATAGTTTGCGATAGTCCTTGGGATTGAGCAATTACAGAAAGATATGAACAGCTGGGCTTGTATTCACATGTAACGTCCCGTCCCCGTGTCAGGGGCCCGTTATATTTTACAACAGTGTTATATCTGTTTCTGAAAAGGAGATTAATCTGAATAAAAAGGATTGTCTCGAATTGCACCAGTCTTTAAGGTGAGCGACTTTGTTACATTTTACTCCAGTTTGAGTTTTAACGCTTTGGCGGTTGAATGACATTGAGACATGTGGGGTCTTAGTGACCACTATGTGGCAAAGATGTCCCGCGTCCGATACACCCATCTGGAGATCATCCGCCACATCCTGCATCCATATTCTCTTTGGCTTTCCTCTTCCTCTCTTCCCAGGCATATACTCCTCCATTATTGTTCTCTCCAAATTTTCGTGACGTTTCAAATGACCAGAATATTTCAATTTTCTTTGTTTTATCGTCTTTAATAGCCCCAACCTTCTTCAATATGCAGCTCTTGAAGTATTAATGCATTTGTTCTTTTCTTTATCCAAGATGTTCTTAGAACTCGTCTATAACATTTATTAAACTTCTTCTTCTGCTGCTGCGTTCATCCGGAATGTTTTTTTCAGACGTAGTTGTGGTGTGTCTGGTTAGGCACCATTGGGCCGAAGCCCTTAGGCCAACACATCCGACTTGAGCGTGCATTTTTTACCAGGTTAGCATTCCTGGGGGACTCTCACTATTATAGTGCCGTCCACAGCCTCGCTGGTCAAGTTAGAACGGTCGAAGACTTCACGGTCAGTCCTCAAGGGAAGGCAGGGGTAGTCAATGGGCATTTTCCGCCATCAAAGGAGGCTTCCATAATTGCAGAGCCGACACAGAGCGCTCTAGTACTGGTCTTACCCAAGGGATCGCCACATATTTAATAAACTACTGACATAAATTGACCTGGTAAATCACATTCAGTCAATAAATGCAGGGGTTGATGGCAACGCCTATAAAGGACACACAGCAAAGTTTAACAACAGTTGAAGTTAACTGACTGAAGCTGAGATTTGTGAATGTGTGGATTAAATACCGTCTAAGGATCAACTCCTGAACAAACAAATCGTATATCTGAAACTCTTTATTCATTGAAAAAAGCAATAGAGCAAACTGGCATACACATCAGAAAACAGATCTTCATTTATCAAGCGCACACATGAAATAAAAGTACACTGACAAAATACTTCTTCCCCTTCTTCGTTCACCTTCAGACTTCAATATGAATCAGTGCAAAGAAAGCAGCAGTCAACTTAAGCTTGTTGATATCTCCATGAGGTTTGTCTGCAAATGGATGGGTGTAGGCCAAAATACTTTCATCTGTTCCGCATATGTTGGACACTCCTGCAACAAACGTGTAGCTGTCATGTTGCCAGTTCCACAGCCACATTCATCAGTATCTACTATGTTTAGTTTATCAACCATGTAGTGCTTTATACTGTTGCGTCCTGTGCGGAGTCTGATATTATTTACTTCTTTTTGTTACCACAGGGCATTGAGTGTGAATTGTAACAATACTAACTGGGTGTTATTGATCGAACTTTGGATTCGTGTGTGAAATTGTGCCGTCTCGTATACCCCGCCGAAGTTATCTTCTTACAACTGGAGATATTCTATTCTGCCGAATTGGCATAGTGGTTAGTGCGCATGCCATGTCAAGACAATGCTCTAGGTTCAATCACCAGCAGATGGGTTATTTATCCAACCACTGCGGCTCTGAGACCAACCCAGCCTCATACAAATGGGGATAGGACACTTTGTGGAATATCCTGGGAAGGAAAGGCTACGAGGACGGGGACTGGCCACCACATCTCATAAGCTACAGCCTAGAATGTGTGAATATGCCTAATAATTCACACTCCCCATTTTAGTATCTGGTATGGGACTACTTTTTATACTGCCGATGCAGAATATTAATACCCAAATTACTACATTATATCCACAAACAGGAATGTCACTATTAGGATGTCATCACCATGTGCCGTGCCAAATAACTTAGGCGTCCGTGTCTCCCTACAGATCTCGGTCCTCGCTGCTTTAAATAAATTCTATTGATACAACTCCACCACGCTACCGTCTGAGACCATCCAACATCATTTCTTGTGGTCTGCCTTGTATCTTCCACCAAGTCTTTCTAGTTGTAACGATGTTCTCCAATGTTTATCCTCTCATTATAAGTTCAAAGAACATTGTCTCTTTCCTAAATTTGCTTATAATAATCTACTCGTATTAATCACTCCAAGGCAATCGCTGCTCGTTGGTAGTTGAAGGTGTTTGCAACATTCGTCTCAGAAATCACATATAAGCTGCCTCCAAACCCGTCCTAACTCCTTCATTAACATTCCAAGATTCACTTTCCTACAGCAGAATAGATTCCAGTACTCTTTTTCTGAAATTCAAAGAAAGTGCCTTATAAAATGATTTTCATCTTAAGAAATGCAACCTTTCACCTGGTCTGTTATGCTCCTAATTTCCGTCACAAAACAGCTGACGTAATCATTACCGCACTGTTTGAATTTATTGACACGAGTAAGCATCGTCCCTTCTATTGTAATATCATTGTGGTGGTATCTTTTTTTCTTTATATATATATATATATCTTAATCATGATAACCACATTTGAAACGATCCAATAACAGCTAACGTATTTAGCTGATTCCGCATCACGCATTCGTCCTTTTCATTTTTATCATTTCCCGAGAGTATTATTACATTTTTGTCAAGTGTTATTTTACCAGCCACCTTCCATCTCATTTCGTTCTTTATTAGGATATTTAAGTTTGTTTTTCATTTGGTTTACTACATTATGAAACTTTCCTATTTGTATCAGTGTTCTGCTATTTCATGTCTATTCTATATTTGTTGTCCTAATTTTGCCATTTTCGATTTTGGTATGTTACAATTAACTTGTTTGTTTCTGTCAAAAACTAAAGATATAAATTGACAAAAAAATTGAACAGATCAACACTACAATTTGGCCTTTAAGTTATAAATATTCAATGTATGAGTATCTGTATAAGTATCTATATTTAATATATCGTTAATGTAAGTAAACATTGTACAGACATTCTCATTTACATCCACCACGCTTCACCATGCCCGAAGTATATGTTGCATCTATTTTATGTTATATTAGTTTTTGTCTTTGCGATCACACATTTTCTCATCGAAATACTTACATTGTAATGTTATCAAAATATGTAAGAATGTCACAAAAGTAATACTGTAAAATGTAGAGATTACTCAATTGGGACAGTACAATTCAGCAGTTTAATGTTTAGCAAAAGATGTCAAACCTATAAAGCGGGGTCTATTTAGCTGTCGTATCTGCAGGAATCTACTGGAGTTATTTGTGCGTCAAGTCACTAAGGGTAAACATTCTGCGCTGACTGCTCAACCATCCATCAAAGCCTCAAAACTCAGCTGCACACACGAAAAGGCTATCTAAAGACGCATGATTGGCAGAAGTCTTTCCCTTGGAGCTTCAATGGCTGCCGGCGCGGGAGCTTCAATACTGAGAACACCGTCTGCCGCCAAGGTAGAGTTCAAGGTTAGGGGGTCGATTTTGTGAGGGAGGACATACTGGCGGCTGAATTCTCTGTATACCTGGAAAAGAATCAAGATTGAATTATAAAGAATCAGTTTTGTTCTTAACTATTAGTACAGGGCAAGGCGTGAAAAAGGGCCCTTAATTAAATATAGTATAGTGCAAGGCATGGTATAGGATCCTGCATTTAACTATGAGAAAGGGCAAGGCATGGAAGAGAACGCTTATTTCATTATTAGTATAGGGCAAGGCATGGAAGAGAGCCCTTTAACTATGAGTATAGGGCAAGGCATGGAAGAGAGCCCTTATTCCATTGTTAGTATAGGGCAAGACATGGAAGAGAGCCCTTATTCCATTGATAGTATAGGGCAAGGCATGGAAGAGAGCCCTTTAACTATGAGTATAGGGCAAGGCATGGAAGAGAGCCCTTATTCCATTGTTAGTATAGGGCAAGGCATGGAAGAGAGCCCTTATTCCATTGTTAGTATAGGGCAAGGCATGGAAGAGAGCGCTTATTTCATTATTAGTATAGGGCAAGGCATGGAAGAGAGCCCTTTAACTATGAGTATAGGGCAAGGCATGGAAGAGAGCCCTTATTCCATTGCTAGTATAGGGCAAGGCATGGAAGAGAGCCCTTATTCCATTGTTAGTATAGGGCAAGGTATGGAAGAGAGCCCTTATTCCATTGTTAGTATAGGGCAAGGTATGGAAGAGAGCCCTTATTCCATTGTTAGTATAGGGCAAGGTATGGAAGAGAGCCCTTATTCCATTGTTAGTATAGGGCAAGGCATATAAGAGGATCCTCTACATTATTTTTAGTCCAAGAGGGGAAGGAGTCGCGATAGCAGAGTGGCTAACATCTTTGCCTCTCTACTCGGCGGTCATATGTTTCAGTCTCCCCGAGGAGGCTATTGTTTTTGTTTTGGTGGTCTAGAGAAGAGAGAGAGAGAGAGAGAGAGAGAGAGACAGACAGACAGACAGACAGACAGACAGACAGACAGACAGACAGGCAGGCAGGCAGGCAGGCAGGCAGACAGACAGACAGACAGACAGACAGACAGAGAAACATTTCAGATATGGATACTTCGTTTATTCACTCTCCAGCCGATCCAAAAGTGTTCTTCGCCACATCACCTTTATCATAAAGCAGCCTGATCATTGCCTCGCACACCTACATGCCTAATCAAACAATCTGATATGCCCTCACTCTGTGTTATTTCGAGAAATGCTAGTCACTCCACCCAGAAGATTACAGTTTCTACTTAAAGCCTACTCTGTGAGTCCGTTAAACACACAGAATAGCTGGCTGCGCTGTTCTTCAAAAATAACACAGCACGCAAACAATGTGTCGACTTCTTGGGCAAGCGGCTATTATTTCTCAGCTCAGAAAGAACTTTACTGAAACACACCAGGAATATTGCTAATTTCGTAACGAAAACAAACAAAGACAAAGGTACTATCAACCACATAAACTTCATAAAACTGCAGAAGCGTTCAGCATCACAAATGCTGCACAGGCACAAAGGCACTATCAACCATACGCACTTCACAAAACAGCTGCAGTGATCAGCATCACAAATAGCAATACACACACTGTCAGCTGAACTACTGTCACTACAAACACAGTGGTACTATCAACCACACAAATCCACTTTACAAAAAAGCAGAAGTGATAACTGTCACACACACCACAACAAACATTATCAGCGGGAACTGATACCTTTCTGCCCGGGGACTCCTCGACATGCTTTGCTTGCACCATCAACTTGTTATCCACTGTTTTAACTGTGATCTCTTCCGGCTTGAACTCCTTGCAGTCGAATCTGAGCTCAAGAAAACAAGAGGATGCGTGATGACAATCATAGAAGAGCTATGCATTATCTGTAACTGCTGGCCTTCTAGACAGGCGAACGTTTATTACATTGTGCTTCATAAAAGGTATAAAAACTACAACCCATGTCGGGGACCACGGATGAGTTTACACCTCTCCATAGCACAAAGCTGGGTTGAATTGTAGAGACCATGTGTTGTCCATGCAGCATGATCTCTCTCTCTCTCTCTCTCTCTCTCTCTCTCTCTCTCTCTCTCTCTCTCTCTCTCTCTCTCTCTCGGCCTGCCTAGTTTACTTCTCAGGAAAGGTAACATCAATATCTCTGGAACAAGGCAAGCTGCAAAATCTGTCGGACCGACAAAGCAATGCTCTCACTGTCCGCCTGTCAGAGCTTCGATCCTAGACCAGTTGCCGATCAAGGCTTAGGGCCTGGTCTGTCCTGCCATGGCATTTAGTCTTTAATTTGCTTTTCCTCGCACTAGGTTAGGGCTTGTACCCTCCCACTTGCACTCCTCCGCCCGAAGCCGTTGACACAATGTGGAGTGTTGGGTTTGTTGAGCGAGTCTTAACATTCCACGCTAACAGAAAGCAGGTTGTACCATCTACTGTTATATGGTAGCGCAGTCATATCTGACTAAGGCCTGACAGTCAGTCTGTAACTAGAACAACCAACATCAACATAGCCCAATCACTTCTGAGGCTCTGAAAACAGGGCATGCTTTTCCGACTACCCAACATTTTAAACTCTTTTAGTCCAGGAAGGTCTCTATTGAGTTATCGGGTCCAAATAGGGTTGCATTATCCAAATCACACTTATGGAAAAATCAACACCTGTGAGATGAGATGCTTGACGAGATCCGCCACCTTAAGTATCTGAGACCGAACACGAAATAATGTTATCAGACGTCAATTGGAAGACGGATGATCAAATAGTTTGGCCACCTCGTTAGAATGCAACATCAGCAACTACCACTGGCCCTACATCAATGAACATACACTACGAGAGCCAGAGGATGTTAGAGAAGAAAATAAATTGACGACATCAAAGATATTGTACAATCACACGGAATGACACTATCCAGTGTCATCCGTCGGGCACTGGAGAGCAAGTCATTTGTCCCCGCGACGCTTATTGGTAAAAGTGGAAGATGATGATGATGATGAGAAACAATTATATCGTGATATTGCTCTAGTATACTTTGACTAAACGTAATGAGTAGAGTGACGCATGATACGTCGATAAACCATCGTCTTCATCCAGTGGCTGGGTCAGCGTGGCCGAATTGATCAGAGCGCTCGTTCTTATGTAACTGGTGTGCTGCCTACACCGGTCAGCTGCACTAACATGTTGACTTCTCATCTTTGATTTGGAAAGGTAAATTACAAGTACCCCAGAAGTCGGATTTGTTTTTCCTGATGGCGAGGGACACTGGTAAAAGGGAAAGCTAATCCACACGCAAACATCAGTCCAGTGCAATATAAGTATTATGAACTACACTTGAGTTCAAAGAGAGCGATCGCATAAACGAAAAAAAAGACAAACTAACCACACAAAAAAAAAAGGAAGAAAAAAAGGGAAAGACCTTTCCCGTGTCTTGAGATATAAGTTCGTTATCTTCATAGAGGTACTAGCACTTGATGATGCTGTGTTCAAAATCACGCCGGCTTTCTTGACTTTCCAGAACATTCCCTGGTACAAAGTGTAAACTGGGTCGACCTGAGAGCCCAGGTCAGTTTAAAGACATCTTGGCCTTGATGGGATTCGAACACATGAACACCGAGTCTACAGCCAAGCATGCTAGTCATTGCGATACCGTGGCTCCATTACTGTTTCTACAGCCAAGCATGCTAGTCATTGCGTTACCGTGGCTCCATTACTGTTTGTACAGCCAAGCATGCTAGTCATTGCGATAACGTGGCTCCATTACTGTTTGTACAGCCAAGCATACTAGTCATTGCGACACCGTGGCCCCATTACTGTTTCTACAGCCAAGCATGCTAGTCATTGCGTTACCGTGGCTCCATTACTGTTTCTACAGCCAAGCATAATAGTCATTGCGATAACGTGGCTCCATTACTGTTTCTACAGCCAAGCATGCTAGTCATTGCGACACCGTGGCTCCATTACTGTTTCTACAGCCAAGCATGCTAGTCATTGCGATACCGTGGCTCCATTACTGTTTCTACAGCCAAGCATGCTAGTCATTGCGATACCGTGGCTCCATTACTGTTTCTACAGCCAAGCATGCTAGTCATTGCGACACCGTGGCTCCATTACTGTTTCTACAGCCAAGCATGCTAGTCATTGCGACACCGTGGCTCCATTACTGTTTCTACAGCCAAGCATGCTAGTCATTGCGATACCGTGGCTCCATTACTGTTTCTACAGCCAAGCATGCTAGTCATTGCGATACCGTGGCTCCATTACTTTTTCTACAGCCAAGCATGCTAGTCATTGCGATACCGTGGCTCCATTACTGTTTCTACAGCCAAGCATGCTAGTCATTGCGATACCGTGGCTCCATTACTGTTTCTACAGCCAAGCATGCTAGTCATTGCGATACCGTGGCTCCATTACTGTTTCTACAGCCAAGCATGCTAGTTATTGCGATACCGTGGCTCCATTGCTGTTTCTACAGCCAAGCATGCTAGTCATTGCGATACCGTGGCTCCATTGCTATTTCTACAGCCAAGCATGCTAGTCATTGAGATACCGTGGCTCCATTACTGTTTCTAGAGCCAAGCATGCTAGTCATTGCGATCCCGTGGCTCCATTACTGTTTCTACAGCCAAGCATGCTAGTCATTGCGATACCGTGGCTCCATTACTGTTTCTACAGCCAAGCATGCTTGTCATTGCGACACCGTGGCTGTATTACTGTTTCTACAGCCAAGCATGCTAGTCATTGCGATCCCGTGGCTCCATTACTGTTTCTACAGCCAAGCATGCTAGTCATTGCGACACCGTGGCTCCATTACTGTTTCTACAGCCAAGCATGCTAGTCTTTGCGTTACCGTGGCTCCATTACTGTTTCTACAGCCAAGCATGCTAGTCATTGCGATACCGTGGCTCCATTACTGTTTCTACAGCCAAGCATGCTTGTCATTGCGACATCGTGGCTCTATTACTGTTTCTACAGACATGCATGCCAGTCATTGCGATACCGTGGCTCTATAACTGTTTCTACAGCCAAGCATACTAGTCATTGCGATACCGTAGCTCCATTATTGTTTCTACAGCCAAGCATGCTAGTCATTGCGATACCGTGGCTCCATTACTGTTTCTACAGCCAAGCATGCTAGTCATTGCGTAACCGTTGCTCCATTACTGTTTCTACAGCCAAGCATGTTAGTCATTGGGATACCGTGGCTCCATTACTGTTTCTACAGCCAAGCATGCTAGTCATTGCGATACCGTGGCTCCATTACTGTTTCTACAGCCAAGCATGCTAGTCATTGCGTAACCGTCGCTCCATTACTGTTTCTACAGCCAAGCATGCTAGTCATTGCGACACCGTGGCTCCATTACTGTTTCTACAGCCAAGCATGCTAGTCATTGCGATACCGTGGCTCCATTACTGTTTCTACAGCCAAGCATGCTAGTCATTGCGTAACCGTGGCTCCATTACTGTTTCTACAGCCAAGCATCCTAGTCATTGCGATACCGTGGCTCCATTACTGTTTCTACAGCCAAGCATGCTTGTCATTGCGACATCGTGTCTCTATTACTGTTTCTACAGCCAAGCATGCTAGTCATTGCGTTACCGTGGCTCCATTACGGTTTCTACAGCCAAGCATGCTAGTCATTGCGTTACCGTGGCTCCATTACTGTTTCTACAGGCAAGCATGCTAGTCATTGCGATACCGTGGCTCCATTACTGTTTCTACAGCCAAGCATGCTTGTCATTGCGACATCGTGGCTCTATTACTGTTTCTACAGACATGCATGCCAGTCATTGCGATACCGTGGCTCTATTACTGTTTCTACAGCCAAGCATGCTAGGCATTGCGATACCGTAGCTCCATTACTGTTTCTACAGCCAAGCATGCTAGTCATTGCGATACCGTATCACGATTACTGTGTCTACAGCCAAGCATGCTAGTCATTGCGTTACCGTGGCTCCATTACTGTTTCTACAGCCAAGCATGCTAGTCATTGCGATACCGTGGCTCCATTACTGTTTCTACAGCCAAGCATGCTAGTCATTGCGATCCCATGGCCCCATTACTGTTTCTACAGCCAAGCATGCTTGTCATTGCGACACCGTGGCTGTATTACTGTTTCTACAGCCAAGCATGTTAGTCATTGCGATCCCGTGGATCCATTACTGTTTCTACAGCCAAGCATGCTAGTCATTGCGATCCCGTGGCTCCATTACTGTTTCTACAGCCAAGCATGCTAGTCATTGCGACACCGTGGCTCCATCACTGTTTCTACAGCCAAGCATGCTAGTCTTTGCGACACCGTGGCTCCATTACTGTTTCTACAGCCAAGCATGCTAGTCATTGCGTAACCGTTGCTCCATTACTGTTTCTACAGCCAAGCATGTTAGTCATTGCGATACCGTGGCTCCATTACTATTTCTACAGCCAAGCATGCTAGTCATTGCGATACCGTGGCTCCATTACTGTTTCTACAGCCAAGCATGCTAGTCATTGCGTAACCGTCGCTCCATTACTGTTTCTACAGCCAAGCATGCTAGTCATTGCGACACCGTGGCTCCATTACTGTTTCTACAGCCAAGCATGCTAGTCATTGCGATACCGTGGCTCCATTACTGTTTCTACAGCCAAGCATGCTAGTCATTGCGTAACCGTGGCTCCATTACTGTTTCTACTCACGTTTAAATAGAGCAGACATTAACCCGCACTACTAACATCCAGAACATGCTACAGAGTTTGAGACATGATGCCATGGTCTCTTTACCACATGAAAGAAACATCCCAACCGCACATCCACGTGACAAAGAATGGGAAACATGTCTAGTTGCGGCGGATTGAGCAATGGGAGCTGAGTATCTACTGGGATAAGTGAACACCTCTGGTGTGACCTTTCGAGATAAGTGAACACCTCTGGCGTGACCTTTCGGGGTATGTGAACAACTCTGGCGTGTCCTTTCGGGATAAGTGAAAACTTCTGGCGTGTCCTTTCGGGATAAGTGAACACCTCTGGCGTGCCCTTTCGGGATATGTGAACACCTCTGGCGTGTCCTTTCGAGATAAGTGAAAACCTCATGCGTGTCCTTTCGAGACAAGCGGTTATGTTTGAGTTATCCTAGAGTGTCATGAAGTTGGGTACTAGGTGACCCGAGAGAGAGAGAGAGAGAGAGAGAGAGAGAGAGAGAGAGAGAGAGAGAGAGAGAGAGAGAGAGAGAGAGAGAGAGAGAGAGATGTAGTTCAAAACCAGGTGGGTGGAGAAGGCAAGGGAAAACTATCACATGAAACTCGTCAGGTGGAAGAAAACTGGTTCATAAACAGCATCATGGCTCATTCATTCATCATGTGACATGCCGATAAGCGTGGGCGGTCATGTTGTGCCATTTCACTCGATCACCAGTGTCGTGGATCAGCTCCGTGTTTCTGTTTCGACCATACCACATGGCCAAGCCATCCAGGTATTTACTTCTCGGTCTTCCTCTATGGCTCTTCCCTTCTATCTTGCCAGTTTTCACCAAGTTCTCCAATTCCTTTCTTTTCATAACATGCATGCTCAAAAAATTTTGACTGTCTACATCTAATGACTCTAATCAGTTTACGATCTGCATCTGTTTCTTGAAGGACTGTTCATTGATTTTTCTGTCTGTCCATGGTATTCTTTGCATTTTCCTCAGAAACCACATGTCCACAGCCATCAGATGTTTTCAGCTTGACTGCTCATTGTCCACCCTTCATATCCATATAAAAGAACAGGTTCTATGTAGCACTTCAACACTCTTTTTCTCGTTTCAATTGGTATCTTTTTATTGGTCAGTATGTTTTTCATCTTGCAAAAGGCTACCTACGCAAAGGCAATTCTTGTTCTAATCTCTTCAAGGCATCTCCCATCAGATGTTATGACTGTTCCGAGATAGTTGTACCGATTCACTTGTATAAGAATATGCCCATTTACTTGCATATTACATTGTGGTATTTCCTTCTTCCTAGTGACGACCATAATCTGTGTCTTCTTACAATTCAATTCTAACTCCAGTTGTTCACTGTGTGCAACAACCGCATCTACTAAATGTTGCAGGGTCTGTTCATTGTCTGCAATCAATACTGTATCAACTGCATATCTAATGTTATTGATGTATCTTCCCCCAATGTTGATTCCTTCCATATCTTCAATATTTCTGAAAATATGTTCACTGTACAGGGAAAAATGATCTGGAGACATTACACATCCCTGTCTCACACCTCTCTTAATAGGCTGATATTGACCTACATCATTATCAATTCTGATGGCAGCTTGTTGTTTCCAATATATGTTTTTTACAAGTCTAAGGTCTTTTCCATCAATTTGTATATCTTCAAGTATCCTTATCATGTCGACATATCTCACTTTATCGAAAGCCTTTGTGTAGTCAATAAAGCAGAAGTGTAAATCTTTGTTTACTTCTATAGAACGTTCAATTACTGGCGTCATGGCTAGGAAACGGAAATACCTTCCATGCAGCCGGTTAGGGAGGATTGATAAAACAATGGGATAAGTGCATCAATGTTAGTGGAGATTATGGTGAGAAATAAAGGGACAATGTATGTATAAAAATAAACTGGTTTCAAGTTGTTATCACATTTAGTTATTTTTCTACAACCATTTGTGACTTACTTATTGACTTACCCTCGTATATAACCCTGCAGTATGCCCCTGACGAGATGCAGCGAAATATGCCAGGCAATAAATCGTGCAACATATTGTTTGTGACTTCAGTGTTTAAATTCACTAGGGAAATACAATATGTTAATTTCAAATTGTGGAAATGAAGTACAAATTACAGCATACCTCAACGATAACCGTTTGTTTCCCTCAGCATCAGACACAATCGGACGTTCCGGTTTGATTATCGACGACCCAAAATCATTGAAGTCCAAGGCTTTCAGCGTGAACATCTCCTTGCGCATCCTCTCCAGCTCCCTGTCGAACTCTTTCCACTCGTCGCCCGTGTCTTTAAACAAATCACTGAAGACTTGCCTCTGTCTTTCGAAGAAGCTCCAGTTCTCCCGGCGTAGAGGGACCAGGTGTTCCATTGTGTATGTTGATATCTGTAAACAACTAGCTAGCTGAAGTGGGTGGCTAGTGTGTGTGATGGAGTCTTTCTCGAAACTCCAAACTGGTCAGAGAATCCAACAATCTGGAAAGTTCTGTCTTAAAGTCTTTGCTGTTGATCTTAAGTAGCTGAAGAGCTGAAGTGCCAAGTCTTTTGTGTGAATCTGAAAAGAGAAAAATACATTTTGTGTAAACAATGAGACACGTGCACATGAAAGTAAGGCCTAAAGACCTTACGGGCCAGGTTTATTCCCTATCAACGGAGAAGAAAGACCCCCTCAGCTAGGCTTACGGGACACCCTTGGGCAAAGTGGAATAGTTTTTTAGCTCCTAGTCAGATAACCTGAAACCAAGGGCGAATGAGACGGATAGAGCTGAAGAACAGCCAACATATAGTGCCGAGGATACGGTCTTTGTTGAGACATTGGAGGCCAGCATGGGCGAATGAGACGGATAGAGCTGAAGAACAGCCAACATATAGTGCCGAGGATACGGTCTTTGTTGAGACATTGGAGGCCAGCATGGGCGAATGAGACGGATAGAGCTGAAGAACAGCCAACATATAGTGCCGAGGATACGGTTTTGTTGAGACATTGGAGGCCAGCATGGGCGAATGAGACGGATAGAGCTGAAAAACAGCCAACATATAGTTCCGAGGATATGGTCTTTGTTGAGACATTGGAGGCCAGCATGGGCGAATGAGACGGACAGAGCTGAAGAACAGCCAACATATAGTTCCGAGGATATGGTCTTTGTTGAGACATTGGAGGCCAGCATGGGCGAATGAGACGGATAGAGCTGAAAAACAGCCAACATATAGTGCCGAGGATATGGTCTTTGTTGAGACATTGGAGGCCAGCATGGGCGAATGAGACGGACAGAGCTGAAGAACAGCCAACATATAGTTCCGAGGATACGGTCTTTGTTGAGACATTGGAGGCCAGCATGGTCGAATGGCCGGTGTGCTGATGCCGAAGTAACTGGTTCCACCCCTACACCGGTCAATTGGACTAAAATGTTGACTTCGCATTCTTGACGTGGGGACGTAAATTACAAGTACCTCAGAAGTCTGAGTGGGTTCGCCTGATGGCGAGGGACAATGGTAAAACGGAAAGCTAATCCACATGCAAAAATCAGTCCAGTGCAGTATAATTAGTATGGACTGCGCCTGAGTTTAAAGAGAGTGAACACAACAACAACAACAACAACAACAACAACAACAACAACAACAACAACATAAAAATAAAAATAGACAATGACAACGGTCACGGACCAGCCATGTCACTGCCAAGAAGATATGCAGTGAAAGATTCCTTCTTCACAGGTGCCTAGGGCCTTACAGCAGCCACAGAAATGATGGAGAGTACAGAAACAGAATGTCTGGACAAGATCACTGTATAGGGAGATGTACCAGGAAATCGGTCTCGCTTTGAACTCAAGCGCAGTCCAAACACGTGCTAGTACTAGTAGCATTGGATTGATTTTTGAGTGTGGATTAGCTTACCCTGTTACCAATGTCCCTCGCCATCAGGTAAACCCACTCCGACTTAAAGGTACTTGTAATTTACGTCCCCAAGTAAAGAATGAGAAGTCAACATTTTAGTTCAACTTATGAGTGTAGGGATTGAACCCTCTACCTCGGCATAAGCATGTCGGATGTTTAACAACGAGTGGTCTTGTCCATTCGGCCAGGCTAACCTCCGACCAGACGCTCACTGACAGAGATTGAGCTGACTCGACAGCAGTGGGTGGGAGGAGAACCAATTTCGCCTTCACCACAAAGAGAGCTGGCAAATAATGTACATATACAAACCAGATGAAGAAGAACATGCAGTTAACTTAGTTTGCCATTGCCTTCTAAACGGCCTACATTCATACCTTTGTGAAAATCACCCCAAACCTGACTTTGAACCCATTATTTAGGAATTGTGAAGTCGCGTTCACTAACCCTAATCTACATTACAAGAGATGTAACAAAACCAGTACGAACGTGGATCTTTTTGTAAACACAAACATATTTCCAAAATGTCAGTAGATCCTTGATTGCCCTTGAACGCTACCGCTACCCCTGGCAACATCTTACCAGGCCACCACGGGAAGGCAAGCACCCCACATGCCAGCTCCGACCGTGCTAGGAATCTGGTATTCAGGCAGAGGTGATTAGATTAGGTCCACGCGTCTGCGATAGCAAAGGTACACAATATATCATGTTGGTTTGGGTAAGAAGTCGCTACCAGACTGTCTGTCTGTCTGTCTCTCTCTCTCTCTCTCTCTCTCTCTCTCTCTCTCTCTCTCTCTCTCTCTCTCTCGCTGTGTGTGTGTGTGTGTGTGAGAGAGAGAGAGAGAGAGAGAGAGAGAGAGAGAGAGAGAGAGAGAGAGAGAGAGAGACATAGAAGAAGAACAATGTGGGTTTGTAGAATACAAGGATACGGTAAATGCTGTGTATATACTGAGAACAGTAATTGAACGTTCTATAGAATTAAACAAAGATCTATATCTTTGCTTATTGACTACACAAAGGCTTTCGATAAAGTGAGACATGTCGACATGATAAGGATGCTTGAAGATCTACAAATTGATGGAAAAGACATTACACTTGTAAAAGATATATTGGAAACATCAAGCTGCCATCAGAACTGATAATGATGTATGTCAATCTCAGCCTATTAAAAGAGGTGTGAGACAGGGATGTGTAATGTTTCCAGATCCTTTTTCCCTGTACAGTGAACATATTTTCGGAAATATAGAAGATATGGAAGGAATAAACATTGGGGGAAGATACATCAATAACATTAGATATGCAGTTGATACAGTCTTGATTGCAGACAATGAACATGACCTGCAAATCTTAGTAGATGCGGGTGTTGCACACGGTGAACAACTAGGGTTAGAATTGAATAGTAATAAGACACAGATTAGGGTCGTCACTGGGAAGAAGGAAATGCCACATGTGATATACGAGTAAATGGGCATATTCTTAAGCAAGTGAATAAGTACAGTTATCTCGGAACAGTCATAACATTTGATGGGAGATGCCTTGAAGAGATTAGAACAAGAAATGCCATTGCGAAGGTAGCCTTTTGCAAGATGGAAAACATGCTGACCAATAAAAAGATACCAATTGAAACGAGAAGAAGAGTTTTGAAGTGCTGCATAGAAAGTGTACTTTTGTATGGATGTGAAGCGTGGACAATGAGCAGTCAAGCCAAAAACCATCTGATGGTTGTGGAAATGTGGTTTCTGACGAAAATGCAGAGAATACCATGGACAGACAGAAAAATCAATGAACAAGTCCTTCAAGAAACAAATGAAGATCGTAAACTGATTAGACAGTCAAAACTTTTTGGGCATGTTATGAGAAGAAATGACTTGGAGAACTTGATGTCAACTGTCAAGATCGAAGGGAAGAGACCAAAGAGGTAACCGAGAAGTAAATACCTGGATGTATTGGCCACGTGCCATGGTCGAAACAGGAGCAAGGAGCTGATCCATGACTCTGGTGATCGAGTGAGATGGCAAAACATAACCGTCCACACATGATGAATGGATGGATACCAGACTATAAGCTGAACAGCGTATAAATGCCTTTGAATATAAATGTTATAGACGGCTTCTAAGAATATCTTGGATACAGAAAAGAACAAATGCATCTATACGACAAGAGCTGAATATTGAAGAAGGTTGGCTACTAAATACGATAAAACAGAGACAATTGAAATATTTTGCTCACTTGAAACGTCACGAAAGTTTGGAGAGAACAATAATGGAGGGCTATATGCCTGGGAAGAAAGGAAGAGGAAGGCCAAAGAGAAGATGGGTGCAAGATGTGACGGATGATCTCCACATGGGTGTATCGGACGCGAGACATCTTGCTTATGGCAGAGAAGTTTTCCGGAAGGTTGTTATGGAAGCGAGGTCCTGCAAAGGACATGCTACTGAATGAATGAATGAATGAATGAATGAATGAATGAATGAATGAATGAATATGCCAGACTATATGCCCACTACGAATATATTGTCGGACTCGGTCATGGGGTGGAAACCATCATCACAAACATTCATCGACTCTGAGAATGGGGACATGGTTTTGTCTACATGTAATGGTCTCAACAGCGGGCGTGTTAGCGTTGTTGAAAGGTAGCTATGCTGGTAATGTCATGACGAGGGTTCGAACCCTTCACTCTCCGTCTCACTAAGTGAGGGAAAGCCTGGCCACCTAGTCCCCCGTCCACTCAAGTCCACACAGTGGGATGACTCTATCACATCACAGACACACAGTAGGTTCCTGCTTCCGGTCATCTGTGTTTCAATGGTCAGAATCGCTTGCCAGTTGACCCGTGATCATGTGTTCGAATCCATACCTAATCACGTGTGAACTGACCTTGACTCACAATGTGACCCTGTCTAAAATGCGTACCAGTACATTCCTTGAAAGTTAAGGCGGCCGGTATGATACTGACCCCATAGCCCATCGAGTGTTTATTGATCTCTAAACATACTGACCCCATACCCCATGGAGTATTGATTGATCTCTAAACATACGGATTTAGAAGCATACACCCAAACCTCCCCAAGGCGTGTAAAGTGGTCCTTTAATTTTCAATAGTCATGTCACCCTTTTAAAGTTCATCCTCCAGGAAACAGTACAGGGCAAACGGGGAAGAGGAAGGTAGAGGAAGTCCTCCGCTAATCACATTAAAGGATAGACAAGGTGTAGTGTGTCCACACTGGCGTGCGTTGCTGAGGGCAGAGAGCGGTTGAGGATGCTGATTACTGCTGACCTTTTTAAGGTCATCTTCCAGGAAACAGTTCAGGGCAAACGGAGAAGAGGAAGGTAGAGGAAGTCCTCGACTGATAACATTAAAGGATAGACAAGGTGTAGTATGTACACAATGGCGTGCGTTGCTGGGGACAGAGAGCGGTTGAGGACGCTGATTACTACTGTCTGCTTGAAGACACATATATCTCCCACGTACGGGGCTTATTTGGTTAAGGTGACAGCCACACTGTATTTTTTTTTTCCATCGGCAATAGTAATCATCTTTATAAACAGCTAGATGGGGTGGTTTAGTGGCTAGCTGGCTTGCCTGCTGACCCGGTGGTCATGTATTCGAATCCCTTTCGTGTTGGGGTTGGGACCCTATTTCCCGGTCGACCATGCCTAACCTGGTACCAAGAATGTTACTATGAGATCAAAGTAGGCGGTGGGATATTGACCTTATGACACATCAAGTGTACACTGGTCTAAAAAATATGGGGATAGCACTGTCATGTTCCTATGTTAGGTCATGGACCACTCAGTACAGACAGTCTAGAGTTTCACTCAGTCCGGTGTGGAGACGAGAAGATTGAGATTCACACCTTGCATGAATGTTGTCAGCGACAAACCGTTTGCTGTAGCTTGCTAGCGATCTTACATTTGATTTCGTGGCTCAATCATGTTTGTTGCTAGCAATCTGAAATGCATGATTGTGGCTTGGAGATTTGTTTGCGGCGCTCGGACACACATATATTGCTTTGGTGTGTCATGAATATTCTATGAGCGCCGGTTGCAGGATCCTTGACCTGTTTGAGAGGGCAGTGATGGTGCGTGCATATTCTACATCTATAGCTGCTGTGATCACACTTCTGCTTGATAGCAGTTTCTCACAATGTCTCAAATTATGTTTCACTCTATCGATCGGCACAGTTCACAACAGCTGATTCTTTAACACAACTCAACGCAGTTCGATCGAGCAACAACACGCAGTTCAGTTTTAAATCTTCTTTTTGACTCCAGGCATTTGACAATACACAACATCACTTACTCCACACGTCAGTTACTTTTATACGATAACTAGAGTCTACAATACCTACACAACCTAACTACAGATGTGGCTGCACAGTGAATGGCCATGCTACATGACTACAGACCCATGTCCGAATCGGTCCATGGCTCTAGTCCAACTCATTGCCACCAGGAGACGTTGTCCCCTGCTCAGCAATTCGCCTTGCTAATTTCATGCAAGGCGTGAATCTCAATCTTCTCGTTTCTACGCAGGACTGCGTGAAACTCTAGACTGTCTGTACTGAGTGGTCCATGACCTGATATAGGAACATGGAAAGCACCATATACCCAAGTAACCGTAAGGCGTGAGAAGATATAGTTTACTGTAGCTGACCATATGGATAAATTACATGATTATAGATAGATACTGTAGCTGACCACGTGTATAAATTACATGATTATAGATAGATACTGTAGCTGACCATATGTATAAATTACATGATTATAGATAGATACTGCAGCTAACCATATGTATAAATTGCATGGTTATAGATAGATACTGCAGCTAACCATATGTATACATTGCATGGTTATAGATAGAAGAGGACTGTTGGTTTGTGGTTTAATTACACCACATACTAAAAGTAAGCCAAGATATGAAGAAAAGAGGCTGATGCTGAATGAGACATACACTGAGAAAATATTACAATAGTATCACTAGGAAAGCATTTATCTGAAATCGACATGGCAAAAGAAACACGGGAAGATCTCAACACACGGAGAAGGGAATCAGAGACAAGACTGAATAATATGGGGTGGAGATGGACGGAGCTGCATGGGATACGCAAAGTACACTGGGTTTTGAGTGGGTTGGAACAGATAATGAAGATACCTACTGCAACAGAATATTAAAATATATACTGAAACAAAATGGTATTTTTAGATTCTGCTGAAAAATAACTGCAAACGCAGGTAGATAGATACCTGACTAGGATCTCGGACCAAGTAAACAAAATAGAAATTACAGTTCCCCATTTGTATTATTCTTGAGAATGGTATCAATTAACGAAGCGTCGAGCAGGTTTGCTGTGTTTCATTCATACTTCTCTTAGTTTTTGTGATATTGTTATTTTCATCGTGTTCCCCAAGAAAACTTTATAACAGCATACGTATGTTGTTTGTACTTGTTTCTTCTCTGCACCATATTAATTTGTGGGATTTCCCCATGACATGAGTGTTGCATATTTGTTCCTTCTCATTGAGATGCATGTATCATCATAATGTGTCATGTTGATAAGCATAGGGAATGTTGAGTTAGGTTGAGCTAGGAACCGACATCGATGCACGCAGGACATTCACATACGCGCTCCGTCCCCTCGCTCAACAGCCAGCGAAGAGTCATACTACTAATCGTTCCCATTGCTATCTGATTGAAAGGTCTCCTGGTCTTCCCTCTCAGTTTTGAGATTCTTCCAGAACCCCTGCTGATCCCCCGCAATATCATTCTTTCCACAATACGGGTTCTCAATATGTACCTCCGCTTTCTCCACCTGGTCCCACAGGCGTCAGACCACCTCTCCCTTGTCCATAGGCCATCTACCACCAAGAGGTGCATTCCCTGCCAGCCTATCAGCCTGTTCATCCTCCCGCACTCCCGCATGACCAGGGCAAAAAAAACAACAACCCATACAATATCATGATTCATCATCTCAGACAGTCACCAATCTTGGACCATATCTGTCTTGTTGTCAAACTTATGCCGTGTTGCCAAGCTATCCGTATCGTTTTTATTTGTTTTATTTACGTCTGCTGGCTTTGAATTCAAGCGTTGTCCATACACTTGCTACTACTTGTAGTGCACTGGACTGATTTTTGGGTGTGGATTAGCTTTCCCTATTACCAGTGTCCCTCGCCATCAGATGAACCCACTCGTATTGTAACTGTTTCCATCGTAGACAAAAGCGGAATTAACTCACTTTATTCGGGATATTAATTTAACTGTTGTCATAGAATGTTCTTAACCTCCTTCCAACTACCAACGTTTTGATCAAGGTATGGATGTGTTTCTTCAAATAGGCAATTCACTAGCAATGTAAGAGTTATGAAACGTGTGAAATGCATAACGTAGAAATGAATACATGTGGGACATGTATGGAGTAACCAATGAAGAAATGTGTTAGGTGTGTGGAGCACTCAGTGAAGAAATGGTAAGATTCATGGAGTGCCCAGTGAAGAAATATATTACGTGTGTGAAACACTTAATAATGAAATGTGTGAGCTGTGTGGAGTACATAGTGAAGAATTATGTTAGATGTGTGAACATTTAATGAAAACATGTGTGAAATGTATGCAGTACCCAATTAAGAAATATGTGAGATGTATGGAGAAACCAATGAAAGATTTGGTTGGATGCATTAAATCTTTCACAAGCATCGTCCAGATTGTCATCTTCTCCACATATGTGCCCACCAGCCGTCTGCTATCATTAATAAAGCTGGATGATACTACCACCGAATGACACCTTTATAACCTAACTGTTACAATTCCCAACTTCCCCATATATATATATATATAACTTAATGACTTTCCTTCATGGTCAGCTCGCAACTGCTTAGACCGTAGCGAATATTGCGATATTGTTTCCAGGATGATAAACAGGGAGGCAAAGAGAGATCTTTGACCGTGTGACTTCTGACCCGGACTAATCCATGTTCTTCACCCTTCTTCGAAGGTAAGTGTAGCTGTCGTCTTTGTGTTGATCAGGTGCGTGATTCCTAGAGGTGGTGTTTACATCCTTTGCTCATCGTTTCCCTGGTTTCTGTTTTCGTACCATGGTAAGGACACGGCAGTGCACTTTTTAGGGCAGTTACTAGTGGCATTTCGCTATATGACTTATGTAATAATTGCATCAACTGATATGTGTGTCCGGTTAGCTGGGTAGGGGTATTCCCTATCAAAGGAGATGTAAGACGCCTCCTTTCCTCCGTTAGTCTACTTGATTTAGTATGTGCTATTAAATTTGGCTTCCATTATTACGTATACTGTGTAAGAAAAAAAAGGGGGGGGGGATTTTTAGTTAGGAAATACGAAAGGGGGGAATGGCGTTCTGAAAAATCGGTGAAGGGGGGCACGGGCCAAATTTTTAGGTAGGAAATACGAAAGGGGGGGGGGGGGGGATGACGTTCTGTAAATATGGTGAAGGGGTTCACGGGCCAAAAAAGGTTGAGAACCACTGTTCTATCAAGACGGCAAATTGCCAATCATTACCTCCCAACCTTTATTCCGAAAGTCGTATTGCTGTTGCTTCGAGCTTTCTCTTTATCTTGGCTTCAAAATGCCACGGTGGTACGTTAACCTTATTTCTCCCAGACTGAAGAACTGCAACACAAGAACAGACACCCCAGCACACTACAGCTGGATCCAAGACCATGTGGGCTAACTGAGGACAAACAATGGCGTAGAATTTGCACAAAGTAAAACGATCGTTCTTGTGTTCTATAAACTTCTTTGCTGAGGGTTGTATAAACACAATGGCGCCCGTAGAATAACATGTCGGCATTTTTCTGATCACTTTGGCTGTATCATTTCGTAATATCCCTGAACAACATTTCAGAAATACTGTTATTTAAAAACAGTGTTTCCCCGTAGTCAGTTTGAATAACAAAGATACAGACAATAAATTGCATAATTTTGTTTGCCTGCATCAAGTTGGGTGCATAATTCAAACATCATAAACTGAAGCGATCAGATATGTCCTTCAAGTTGCAATTACTACACACATATTCCCACTTTCGTGTGCTGTTTAAAACACACAATGAACGAATGTTAAAGGCGGTGGAAACCATCCCTATTCATATTTAAAAAAAAAAAAAAACTGTGTGCAAACAAAATTACATCATAGTCAGTTTAAAACTACCGCGGTAGACAGATCCAATTACTGTGTGAATATTGTGTATATTTCAGCTTGGGGGGTTTATCTCATTGCTTCAGTTTATGTTGTGTCAATTCTGCAGTACGCAAACTGACCAGATTCAGCGAAATATGCCTGGCAATAATTTGTGTAATCTATTGTTTGCGTCTTCGTTACTCAAAGACTAGACTTCCTTTCTTCTTGCGATCCTTTGCCAAACTGCTGGGTATGTGGTGCTATCCCCCATATTTGGATAGATAAATCTGTAGTAGAAGAATGATGTGGTAATTGTCACGCGGGCAGCCTGTGCTTCCCAGAATATTCCATATTACCTATTTTATCCTAGAGTCATTTTAGACAAAGGCTAATAGAATAAAATCTTACATAAACCAGCGGAAGGCAACAAGGGGAACCAAGGTTGTATTTATCCCTTGTAAACCATGTACGAGGGAAGTAAATACGTAAGTCACAAATGGCTGTAGAAAAATAATTAAATATAATAACAACTTAAAACCAGTTTATTTTTATACATACATTGTCCCTTTATTTCTCAACATAATTTCCACCAACATTGATGAACTTATTCCATCGTTTTATGAGTCCTCCCAAACCGGCTGCATATAACTGCCTGCTCTGATTTCTAAACCATGTTTTTGCTTCACATTCAACTTCGGCGTCATTAGCGAAATGTCTCCCGCCAAGGTGGGTTTTCAGTGGACCAAAAAGGTGGAAATCGCAAGGGGCTAAGTCGGGGCTGTAAGGTGGATAATCCAGAACTTTCGGCCTTCCTTTTTTCCACAAAAAAAAGAAAAGAAAAAAAGACGCACAACAGCACGTTGCTCTTTTGTTGTACACTCCGTAAGTACAGTCGCCATTTTGCTTATGCGTTGCGCATGCGCATGAGACACATAGGGCCACCTGACGAACGGGAATATAAAGTTCGATGTTGCTGTCACTTAATGACACTTGTAGAAAACACCAACTACATTTACCTGCCATCCCAAAGAACTGTGTGACTTACTTATTGACTCGCCATCGTATATAATATCTAAGCCAGTGGTTCTCAACCGGTGGGGAATTCTCCCCCCCCCCCCGTGGGGGAGGTCATTTTAGGGTTTCCAGGTGTGGGTGGGGGGGGGGGGGTAATTAAGATTATTGCAAGATTGCGTTAGTACAAGAAACGATTACTTGATATTGTTTTTCCCTCCATAATTTACGGTTCTGTACTTCTCGCCCTTCTGAAACTCATTTTATAACGTAAGTAGACCAGCATATCACGTTTTATTTAGACGTCTAGACTTGTTCTAGTATGTGTTGTTAAATTTAGCTTCCATTTTTACGTATACTGTGTAGAGACGTGGGGGTGGGGTGGGGTATTTATAGGGAGGAAATACGAAAAGGGGGGAATGACATTCTGAACATATGGTGAAGGGGTGCATGGGGCCAAACAGGTTGGGAACCACTGGTCTAAGCACAGTGTATCTCTGTATGAGCACAACAGACACATAAACGAAAAGCAAAATAGCAGTGATAAAAACAGCGCTCACAGTCAACATTGGGGTATTTGTGGCAGAGAGATTAAAATAGTGTCATTTTGTGAAAGTCAAGTTTTACCACAGCTGTTGCCTTGTTCCTCCCAGCACTCAACGCCCAACGATAAGCTAGAAGTGGCTCGAGACATGAAGTGAGATTGTTTACACGGCCTGTTGCCAGCACGATGAATATTCCATCAAGACAGAGAACTATACTAGCAGGGGAGGCAAACTATCTTGCTCCAGCCTCCATCCACACAGAGACCTATACTAGCAAGGGAGGCAAACTATCTTGCTACAACTAAACAGCCGTTCATTAAAAATAAAACCGAGGTAATGTCGAGCAGACAAAAACAAATTCCGAGCAGACAAAAAGCTGTAAGGTATTCCAAAGACAGATGTTGCAGCGTGGTTATAAACTATTATGGATTCACCTTCGTTATCATAATCATCATGATCATGTGCCATGCCAAGATGCGTAGACGGTTATGTCTCTCCACAGATCTCCGTCCTTATGGATCAGCTCAACTGCTGGCTCCTGCATGTTACCCACTATCTTAAACCATCAAGCAATTTTACCTCTGTCTGCTCCATCTTCTCCTACCACTTAACATTGCTCCAAAGCCTATCTTCTGACTATATGGCCAAAGAACACTGTCTTCCTCTTCTTCTTTGTTCTTCTTGCGAGGCCAGTGAGTCACACCTGGCTCAGAGGTCAGTGTGTCTTGACTTCGGTACACATCTGTGCCAGGTTTACTCCCTCTAGACAGATTTCCATCCCAGGTGGCGCTATTTCCCAGTGAATAAGTTCACTTTTCCTAGCAATAATGCCAAGGCAGCGACTTTCGGGTCTACTTTTTGTCATTTCCAACTGCCGCGGGATTTTTACCCGGCACAACTTGCACACGGGACCTTCTGTTTTCTGCCTTTGAACACTGGCTCTTTCTTATTCTACTTTCATTGACCTCTTACAGACCTCTTGATGTTAGTTACACTGAATGCTTAAGGTATTCGCAACATTCGTTGTTAGTTACACTGGCTGCTTAAGGTGTTCGCAACATTCGTTGTTAGTTACACTGGCTGCCTAATGTATTCACAACATTCGTTGTCAGCTATACTGCCTGCCCAAGTTATTCGCATCATTCGTCGTTAGTTACACTGGTTGCCTAAGGTATACACAACATTCGTTTTAGTTACACTTGGCTGCCTAAGGTATTCGCAACATTCATTTTCAGCTACACTGCCTGTCAAAGATATTCGCAACATTTGTTGTTAGTTACACTGCCTGTCTAAGGTATTCTCAATATTCGTCTCAGAAACACACCTCCATCGCCTCCAGGCTCCTTCTAATTTCTTCGTTAGCATCGCATGATTCACAGCTATACAGCAAAATATGTTCTATATAACATTTTAGTACTTTGTTTTTGACACTGAACGAAAATGATTTAATGTTCAGTAAATTGTTAGGTCATCATCATCATCATCATCATCATCATCATCATCATCATCATCATCATCTTCCACTTCTGCCGTCAAGCGTCGTGGGGAGGAATAATTTGCGTTCCAGCGCCCGGTGGGCGACACTGGATAGTGTCATTCCGTGTGGTTGTACAATGTCTTTGATGTCGTCAATTCATTTTCTTCTTGGACGTCCTCGTGGTCTCGTCGCAGATGATCTTTGATGTAAGGTAGTGATGGTAGTTGCTGATGCTGCATTATAACGACATGGCAACTTGTTAGGTAACGTTTAATCAACTGTTCAGTAGCTTGTCAAGTAAATTTTTAGATAACTTCTTCAGTAAATTATGTATTAACATATTTAGTAATTTGTCGAGTAACTTATTCAGTAAGTTCTTCTTCTTCTTCTTCTTCTTCTTCTTCTTCTTCTTCTTCTTCTTCTTCTTCTTCTTCTTCTTCTTCTTCTTCTTCTTCTTCTTCTTTTAAACTTCTTCTTCTTCTTCATTTAAACTTCTTCTTCTTCTTCTTCTTCTTCTTCTTCTTCTTCTTCTTCTTCTTCTTCTTCTTCTTCTTCTTCTTCTTCTTCTTCATCATCATCATCATCATCATCATCATCATCATCATCATCATCATCATCTTCTTTCTTCTTCTTCTTCTTCTTCTTCTTCTTCTTCTTCTTCTTCTTCTTCTTCTTCTTCTTCTTCTTCTTCTTCTTCTTCTTCTTCTTCTTCTTCTTCTTCTTCTTCTCATCGTAGTCTTTATCGTTTTTCCGATATTTGTTTGTTTTGATTTTGGACGTGATTGGCGTTGCGAAACATCTTTTGTCGACACATCCGACTTCTGCGGGCGTTTGTTGACCGGATTGTAAACTGTTCAGTAACTTGTTCAGTAGCTTGTGCAAATTAAAACACTCCTATGTTACGAGTATTGTCTGACTATAGAAACGTACTGCTAGGAGAATAGCTCTGCCACCACATGTGCCAGGAAACCCACACAACACTGTTGGAAGCCAGATAACAATTTACTATGCCACCAGTTCTCCAATCAGAATTCCAAAAGATATTTGAAGATAATTTGTAATGGACTTCTTGGAGATGTAAAACCGTAAAAATAATTCAGACAGCGTAAAACATCAGAGGTAATTCAAAGCAGACCTTTCGTAAATATTGTACACTTAATTTAAGAACGGTAACTCATGATACTTCAGCGAGGTACATTCATTTGGAGAAGTCAGGTACGAAAATATATGCTATATTATTTCTTATTCTTCGTTCACTTTCAGACATCAATATGAACTAATTGAAAGAAAGTTTTCAGCTTAAGCTTGTTGACATCTCCATAAAATAAGCTCTCATATAGAACGGGTGTAGGCCATAAGACTTTTCTCTGTTCGGCATATTTAAATACACCTGCAATACATGTTTAGCTGCCTTTTTACCAGTTCCATAGTTACATTCATCACAGCACATTCATCACAGCACATTCATCGCAGCACATTCATCACAGCACATACATCACAGCACATACATGGCAGCATATTCATCACAGCACATACATGGCAGCACATTCATCGCAGCACATTCATCGCAGCACTTACATGGCAGCACATTCATCTTAGCACATACATCGCAGCACATTCATCACAGCACATTCATCTTAGCACATACATCGCAGCACATACATGAAAGCACATTCATCGCAGCACATACATCACAACACATGCATCGCAGCACATACATCACAGCACATTCATCGCAGCACATTCATCACAGCACATACATCAAAGCACATACTTGGCAGCATATTCACCACAGCACATACATGGCAGCACATTCATCGCAGCACATTCATCGCAGCACTTACATGGCAGCACATTCATCTTAGCACATACATCGCAGCACATTCATCACAGCACATTCATCTTAGCACATACATCGCAGCACGTACATGACAGCACATTCATCGCAGCACATTCATCACAGCACATTCATCACAGCACATTCATCACAGCACATTCATCACAGCACATTCATCACAGCACATTCATCACACATTCGTCGGCGCCAATTCATCACAGCACATTTATACTGAGAGCTGGTGCTTTCATCATCCAAGATTGGATTCTATTACAAATTTATACTGTACCAAAACACTTCGAGGCCACAATCTGGGCGAGTGGGGTTTGCTTCTCCCCACATACACAGAAACCTCCCTAAAAGTTATAGAAATTAGTTGCATGTCTTTCACGGGATGTTGCATTCAACCCCAGCATTTATTGGCTGTTTAAGATTCACTGGGCGATTTCTTCTTTTGTAGTTTGCTTTGCTTTCTAAACGGTTGACGCTCAAACCCTCGAAACCAACGCAAAGCAATCTGCTTCCAAATCGACAGCAGATGATTTCAGACCCTCGACTCAATCTGTCGGCGAACTGTGAAACTGCCTTCACTAACGCCTAAACCACACGCTGTCTCCTCAACAGTACGAACAGCTGACATTTATTTCGCGGTTTTGCTGTGTGCAAACAAGAGGTTATTGCGTTAGACGCAAACGAAACTGCCAGCCTTGCCAGGCGCAAGCGCAGATAACTGCTAAAGGTTATGAAAGCAGCTGTCAGAATTTCTCAGGGTGCGATCTGGTTGTCGTATTTGTGTGTTAGGCAGACTTCAGGAGGCCTGCAGACGTGAACACTAGGAAAGGGATGGCTCTGCGCCAGTCAGACTTCAGTTAAAAGATCGTTTACGCAACGCAAGCCCGTGTGGTACCTGGCCCCTAAAGAGGCAGTAAAAGTAATCGCGCTGTAGTTTCCTGTGCAAGTCGTAAAAGGTGATTAGGGAGGGTTGGATTTAGCCTGGCTACTTCATATCAACCAACCAGCATCAATGCAGCCATGAACTTGCTTACTGAGGGGTTGGCATGCGTGAGTGTGGTCCTTTACAACACTTTGAGTCTTAAATGCAGCAGCAGAAGGAGAAAACGAAAAGACGACGACGACGAAGAAGAAGAAGAAGAAGAAGAAGAAGAAGAAGAAGAAGAAGAAGAAGAAGAAGAAGAAGAAGAAGAAGAAGAAGAAGAAGAAGAAGAAGAAGAAGAAGAAGAACAACAACAACAACAACAACAACAACAACAACAACAACAACAACAACAAGAACAAGAACAAGAACAATAAGAAGATGGAGAAGAAGAAGAAGAAGAAGAAGAAGAAGAAGAAGAAGAAGAAGAAGAAGAAGAAGAAGAAGAAGAAGAAGAAGAAGAAGAAGAAGAAGAAGAAGAAGAAGAAGAAGAAGAAGAAGAAGAAGAAGAAGAAGAAGAAGAAGAAGAAGAAGAAGAAAAGTAACCATGACATATTTTTCCTTTTTCTCAGCCATTTCGTTCCGAAGGAAATATTTTGGGTAATTTATCCGGACAATAAGTAAACAAAGTCGGTCTCCCTGGTCGAGCAGTTAGCAGCTTTCTCCATAACACCGAATACTCTCGTGGTTGACGTGAGCGCACGAGAATTGGAAGCGGTTCGAGTTGTGCCAGTGACTTATGAGCGTATGGAGCCGGTCGCTCAGAAAGTCGTGGCGTGCTGATTAGCGTAATCTAGTCTAGGAATCAACATACAGCTGAAAGATGCTGATGTTGACCGCAATATCCTGAAACAGGATGGAAACGCAGGGGGAACAAATAAGTAAACAAACCCACAACCCCATGAAAACCCCGAAATGTGCTTTCACAGCAGAAAACTCAAAATAAATTGGACAGCCAACAAATATATATTTTATTTTGTATGCTCTAGCTTTGAACTTCAGCGTAGTCCATACACGTGCATTTCTAGTGCACTGTTCTGACTTTATTATTATATGATACCGGAGATATACCTTCTGAATTATGTAATTCTGAATTTATTGCATTCCCAAAGAAATCAGGAGCCTTGGAATGTGATCAACATAGAACAATTAGTATAATGAGTCACATCACAAAGATTTTGCTACGAATTATCATGCAAAGAGTGAGGAAGAAAATACAACCTGAAATAGGGGAAGAACAGTGTGGGTTTATACAAAGAAAGGGTACAGTAAATGTTGTGTATATGCTGCGATCAGTTATTGAACGTTCTATAGAAGTAAACAAAGATATACATCTTTGCTTTATTGACTACACAAAGGCTTTCGATAGAGTAAGACATGTCAACATGGTAGATATGCTTGCAGATCTACAAATTGATGGGAGAGACATTAGACGTATAAAAAAAACATATATTGGAAACAACAAGCTGCCATAAGGATTCATAATGAAGTGGAACAATATCCGCCTATTAAGAGAGGTGTTAGGCAGGGATGTGTAATGTCTCCAGATCTTTTCCCTATACAGTGAAAATATTTTCAGAAATGTAGAAAATATAAATGGAATCAGCATTTGGAGGACGAAACATAAATAACATTAGATATGCAGATGATACAGTATTGACTGCAGACAATGAGCAGGATCTGCAACAATTAGTAGATGCGGTTGTTGCACACAGTGAACAACTGGGGTTATAATTAAATTGTAAAAAGACACAGATTATGGTCGTCACTAGGAAGAACGAAATACCACAATGTAATATACACGTGAATGGGAATATTCTTCAACAAGTGAATCGGTACAATTATCTCGGAACAGTCGTACCATCTGAAGGGAGATGCCTTGAAGATATTAGAACAAGAATCGCCATGGCGAAAGCACCCTTTAGCAAGATGAAAAACATACTGACCAATAAAACGATGTCAATTGAAACGAGAAAAAGAGTGTTTAGGTGTTACAGGTGTTACATAGAGCCTGTACTTTTGTATGGATGTGAAACTTGGACAATGAGCAGTCAAGCTGAAAAACATCTGATGGCTGCAGAAATGTGGTTTCTGAGGAAAATGCAAAGATTACCATGGACAGACAGAAAAACCAATGACCAAGTACTACAGGAGACAAATGAAAATCGTAAACTGATTAGGGAAATTAGACGTAGGCAGTCAAAAGCTTTTGGACATGTTATGAGAAGAAATGGATTGGAGAACTTGGTGACTACTGGCAAGATCGAAGGGAACAGACCAAGAGGGAGACCGAGAAGTAAATATCTGGATGGCTTGGCCTCATGGCATGGTCGAGACAGGAACACTGAGCTGATCCCGACTCTGGTGATCAGGTGAAATGGCGAGTCATGACCGCCCATGCTTTCCGGCATGACACATGTTTGATTGATTGTTCTGACTTTTGCGCTTGGATTAACTTTCCCTGTTACCAGTGTCCATCGCCATCATCGACATCGACATCGGTGTCCATTGACATCATCAACATCGACATCGGTGTCCATTGACATCATCAACATCGACATCGGTGTCCATTGACATCATCAACATCAACATCGGTGTCCATTGACATCCCTTGAAACAAGTAAAGAGTTTCAAGTACCTAAGAAGTATAATATCATCAAATGGCAGATCAGAAGACGAGATCGAAAATAGATGCAATAAGGCAAACCAACGCTTTGGACAAATGGCACCAATACTAAAGAACAAACATGTATCAATAACTACTAAGAAAACTCTTTACAACACAATCTTCTTACCAACTCTATGCTACCAATGCCAAACCTGGACAATGTCAGAAAAAGAGAAAAGAAAAATCACAACAACAGAAATGAGGTTCCTGAGAAGAATACTCAACGTATCAAGATGAGATAAGATCAGAAATTACGAAATCCGGACTAAAGTGGGGATTAAAGCAGCACTAGATTTTATTAGAAAGCATCAAGTCAAATGGTTTGGCCATGCAAGTAGGTTACCAGTCAACAGCATACCACAACAAGTAATGATGTACAGACCAGATAGAAACAGAGGAAGAGGCCGACCACGTAAACGTTGGACGGAGGGAATAGCAGAGTCCATGGGAATATCGATATATGAAGCCCATAATCGGGCACTCTCACGAAGTTTATACTTCACCTCGACACCGCAAGGTACAAGAGGAACATGATGAGATGAGATGAGATCGACATCAAGAGAACCCGCTCCGACTTCTGAGCTACTTGTAATTTACGTGCCCAAGTCAAGGACGAGAAGTCAACATTTTAGTCCAACTGACCGGTGTATGAAGTTGAACCCGCTACCTCGGCATCCACAAAAGGTCATTATCTCAGTGTTATAAAAGAGACTACGACACAAAGACAACCTATCACAAACACTACAACTTTGCTGATATTATGGGATGATAAATATTGAAATATGTTATAACATCTAGAACAATGGTTCTCAACCTTTATTGGCCCGTGCCCCCCTTCACCATATTTTCAGAGATTCATTCCCCCCTTTCGTATTTTTTACCTAAGAATTTTGCCCGTGCCCCCCTTCACCATATTTTCAGAACGTCATTCCCCCTTTCATATTTCCAACCTAAAAATCCCGCCCCCTCCCCTACACAGTATACGTAATAATGGAAACTAAATTTAATAGCACATACTAAAACAAGTCTAGACGTACACATAAAACATGATTTGTGGGTCTACTTACTTTATAAATTGAATTTTAGAAGGGTGAGACATACAGAACCGTACGGTATGAAGGGAAAACCAATATCAAGTAATCGGTTCTTGTATTAACGCGATCTTGAAATAATCGTAATCTCCCCCCCCCCCTGGAAACCCTACAATTCCCCCATGGGGGCGGGGGGGGGGGTAAATTCCCCACCGGATGAGAACCACTGATCTAGAACATATTGTAACAACTGGAACATGCCGTAAGCTCTGGAACATGGTGTAACAACAGGAACACATTGTAACAACTGGAACATATTGTAACAACTGAAACATATATTAACATATGGAACATATTGTAACAACTGGAACATGTTGTAACAACTGGAACATTTTATAAAACCTGGAACACATTGAAACAACTGCAACATACAGTAACAAATGGAACATATTGTAACAACTGGAACATATTTTAACAACTGAAACATATATTAACATATGGAACATATTGTAACAACTGGAACATGTTGTAACAACTGGAACATTTTATAAAACCTGGAACACATTGAAACAACTGCAACATACAGTAACAAATGGAACATATTGTAACAACTGGAACATATTTTAACAACTACTGCATATTGTAACAATTGGAACATATTGTAACAGCTGGAACATATTGTAACATCTACTACTTTAACTACTATTTTAACAACTACTGCATATTGTAACAACTGGAACATATTGTAACAGCTGGAACGTAGTATAACAGCTGGAACATATTGTAACAACTAGAACATATTGTAACAACTGGATAATATTGTAACAACTAGAACATATTGTAACAGCTGGAACATATTGTAACAACTGGAACAGATTGTAACAACTGGAACATAGTGTACCAGCTGGAACATATTGTAACAACTAGAACATATTGTAACAGCTGGATCATATTGTAACAGTTAGAATGATGTATTGAGGAAAATGGTAGAGGGAAAGAGCGAGAGAGATTCTTGGCAGTGTTTTGTTATGACACTGAAAATATTAGCACGCCAAGTGACCCCTTCTGTTGTGAATTGCATATTTAATTGTACCTCCCTCTCTACCGTACTATCGTTATTGTTTGTCTCTATCGTACTTTCTTTTGTCTTTGCTTCTTTGTTTTTCCTTTTCCCGTTTTATCCCGTATATTGTCAATGTTTGTGTGTTTTGTGTCCGGTCTGTCTGTCTGTCTGTCTGTCTGTCTGTCTATCTGTCTGTCTGTCTGTCTGTCTGTCTGTCTGTCTGTCTGTCCTTTGTTTCTTTCTTTTCCTATATAACCTTCTTTATTTCTTTATCTCTATTATTCTTTTTTCTATCCTTTATTTCTTTTCATATACAACTTTCTTTCTTCTCCCATCCTAAACTTTATACGCCTTTCACAGGAAGTTCACAGGCGAAGTTCAAAGACGAACTAGTGAGAAAGCACCCGACAAGAGCGGCAACAAGTGGAGTAAATCTCTTCACGAGTAAGGTATGAACTATCACAGGTAAGCAGCACACAGTGCATTGTTCAGTACAGAGAGTGTACAGTGAGGTGTTCGGAAAGGGTCTCTGGCATGGCTCTAGAGGGCAGCGAGAGTACAAGGTGGATTCTAGACAATCACAGACTCAACGACATATACGAGTGTACAGAGTAGATGTCTAGACAATCAGTGACTCAACGACATATACGAGTGTACAGGGTAGATGTCTAGACAATCACAGACTCAACGACATATACGAGTGTACAGGGTAGATGTCTAGACAATCAGTGACTCAACGACATATACGAGTGTACAGGGTAGATGTCTAGACAATCACAGACTCAACGACATATACGAGTTTAGAGGGTAGAAGTCTAGACAATTAGAGAAGAAAAACGATATCATGTTGGAGGAGGATAACAAAAATAATACAGACCAGAACACGACAGCATAAATGAGGTTGGCAGAAATGCACAGGCCAAATTCTTCAGATACAGACTAGGACATGGTGGACTCAGAGCACACCTCCACCGAATGGGAATCACTGACTTTGCCTCTTGTGGATGTGGAACACTCAGGCAAACCCCAAATCTTGCCCTACACCTACAAGCCTGTCCCGACTTTGTCGAACTGAGGAATGAAATCTGGCCAACTGGAACGACCCTGCGAAACAAGTTCTGGGAACCGGTGAAGACCTCAAGCGGACCAAACTGGTTGTGACCCATGCTGGGATAGACGCATAGCACATTGTGTTCAATCAACATCATCATCAAGTGCCATGTCGATAAGCGTGAGCGGTCATGTTTCGCAATCTCACACGATTACCAGAGTCGTGGATCAGCTCTGTGTTCTTGTCTCGGTTATACCACATGGCCAAGACATCCAGGTATTTACTTATATGCTTTCTCCTTGTTCTTCTCCCCCGCAATCTTGCCAGTTGTCACGAAGTTCTCCAATTTATTTCTTCTTATAACGTATCTAAAATGGCGACTGTCTACGTCTAATTTCTCTAATCAGTTTACGGTTTGCATTTGTTTCTTGTACAAATAAAGGCTAGGGCAACAATGTCAAACCACTATTACGTTGTGGAAGTTGTGTAAGAACAAAAGCTAGGACAATAAAGCCCGACAGAAAATGGCAGGCAGCGCCCATGAGCCCAAGAGGACAATATGCCTATGGGATTAGGAATTCACGACAATGGATGCTAACGCTGATCGCAGAAGAATAAGAAAAGAGACTCAACGACATATAGAAAAGTCATATACCAAAACACACATATGGTTACTGTTCTGTAATGTTTGCATATATGTGAGCCATTAAAAATAGAATTAATCTACATCCAAATTTTAGTAGAAGCAAGACGATGGACTCACTTATCCTCAGTGCAAATAAGTAGTATTAGTCCGGTTTTGAGTGATTTGACACCTGGGCTCGTCGCCTGTGAAAGTGAGGGGAGATTTGTCCGCCAATTCCTCCGTGCATTCAGGCCTACAAAATGTGAAGGCGATATCACATCACATACCAGCACCAGGAAACCGTTTCGGGGGAGAACTACTAAGTGATCGAAGCATCGTGATGGACTACCAACGCCCCTCATTGTAAACTAACACTATAAGATTAACTTTTAGTCGTCAAAGCACCATTACGGACGCACCGATAACTCCCAGCGCAAATAGATAATATGATTACAATTTTGGCTCGCTGAAGCACCATGATGAACTCTTGCAATCCTCGGCGCCTTCCTCGGGTGGAAATTTGTAATATACGATAATTATGGCTCGTCGATTCACCATGATGATTTCTACAATCCTCGGAGTAAATTGACACTGTTAACCAAATCTTGGCTTATGGAAGCGCAAGGATAAACATACTTACATCCTTCATTGTAAATTAATCATATTCTCATTATCTTTGACATTAGAAGCGCCATGATGAAAGGACCAGCAAAAGTTAGTGTAAGACTGGTAGCTTTACCTAAACCTTGGGTCTCGAAGCCCCATGATGGGCGCACTAATGCTCAGTGTAAAGTAGTAAATTTACCCCGATCCGTTTTCCATTGTAATATGTACCTTCCTACTTCCAACCTATTATCGTATCCTTTGAGGGCATCATCATCATACAGCACTTCCTCGCAGGACCCCAGAACAGTGTCTCCATCTCCTTGTCACTTGAGTCCATCTATGTGAATACTGATGCGGGGACACTGTGGCGAAGTGGTTAAGTTGCTTGCCTCGCGCTACGAAGGTCGTGGTTTCGCATCGGACCCCGTCATTCGGTTCACGGGTGCAATTGTCTCGGAGATTCCTTGATGTCTTCGCTGGAGCTACAGAGTTTGTGCTTTGTGCGCTGCTTTCTGCAACCCGCTCTGCAGAACGAGAGATAACCATCTAGGTTACAACCGGTGGAATGAAGGTCGAACTTCTGGCATTTAAACCGTTTATTTTTCTTTCAATACTGATACATTCTTGGGATACTTTCCTTTTTGTTCAATTATGGTATGTATATTCAGATTCCGAACATATTTATTTTTCCCCATGAGACCATCTGTGTAAGTAGGAATAGTGTCTTGCTAAATTGTCCTAAGCGGGCGCGATAGTGTAATCGATAGGGAGTTGCGCAGATAATGTTCTGACAGCGGTCGGACGAGGCGTCGACGCCTGCGCTTGTCGTGCTACAGTGAGGGAAAGACTGACTACCTAGCCCTCCGTGCGCAGTGTCAAGACCATATCACATCAGAGACTCACAGCAAGTTCCTGCTTCGAGACTTTTCCTATATTTTTTATCTCTCTGCTTCATATGTTATTGATTCTTGGTGGGATGTCTTAATCACCGCTACAATTAACTGATTGTCAATATATTTTATGCCGTAGAGGAATTTAAAATTTAAAAAAAAAAAAAAAAAAAAAGTTAGTTGCATATCCTTTACAGGATGTAGCAGTCAACTCCAGCATTTTTTGGCTGATTGTGATTCCTGAGCAAGTTTACGTTCAGTACCTTGCCATTTATTTCTGACCGACCGGCACTCATATGAAAAGCCACGCCAGGCGGTCTGCTGCCAAATCGATCGGAGC
>OY992892.1:20379277-20381777 GCA_963921405.1 Cepaea hortensis
ACCGCTATGAGATGCTAAATATCACCATAGCAACCAGATGCTAAATGTCACTATAGCAACCAGTTGCTAAATATCACATATAAGCAACCAAATGCTAAATATCACATATACGCAACCAGATGCTAAATATCACTGTAGCAACCAGACGCTAAATATCACTATAGCAACCAGATGCTAATGATCACTATAAGTAATCACATGCTAAATATCACTATAAGCAACCAGATGCTAAATATCAATATTGCAATCAGATGCTAAATATCACTATAGCATTCAGATGCTAAATATCACTATAAGCAACCAGATACTAAATATCACTATAGCAACCAGATGCTAAATATCACAATAGCGACCAGATGCTAAATATCACTATAGAAACCAGATGCTAAACATCACATAAAAACGACCAGATGCAGGAATGTATGTTAATAAAGACACACATATAACTCCTGTCGCTATTTGCTAACAATCAACGCTCGTATGGCAAGATAGTGTGAAATGTGTAGATATTTTTCTCGCCATCTGTCACAATATTGCTACGAGAATGAACATCGTTGAATATTAGGATAGGAACAGGATGGCAAGCATTGCAAAAACATAGAATTATCTATCTAGTGTAATTACCGAAACGGAACTTACCTGGTATCGCGCTCACGGCCGGTACATAAGTCTGCCTCGACAAAATCTACACTCTTACTTTACCTTCCTACCTACACTTTCTCCTCTCATCCTTCTAGTCTGGCATTGTAGAAAACTATGGTGCACAAAGACACCATTTGTGATATTATCTCTACCGCGATAGTTTAGAAGTCAACATCGTGTAGAAAGTCCTTTCTAGAGCGTTATCTATATAACAGTGTCCTATGCGTGCTCTCGACGTTCGCTAAGGGAGAAAAAGACTGGCCACCAATTCTCTGGGCGCTCAGATGGTATAAATGAGATTAATGAAGTTACAGTACCGACTGTGACAGAATGAAGGAGTTACAACAACTAGTTTTATAGAATGAACAGTAACAAGTCTGATGGAATTAATGAGTTACAGTATTAATTGCGATATAACGGGTTAATGTTAGAGGAGAATGGGAAAGAAGAAGTGAAGAAATGTATACTATATACAGAGTTACCATTGAATGAGTGATGAATTCCCTGCCACTAAAAATGTTAATTAGTGTTTGTGATTTATATGTTAATTAGTGTTTGTGATTTATATGTAATTGTTTAATTTTTTCTCCGCTATTCTGCTTGATACATGAGAGCTCAAATGACATTAGAATGAAGAATTTTTGGTAGGGCATCGGTTGTAATGTCTTGCGACTTTCACAAATGAACTAGTGCTTTGAGCTCCTCTCTTGCATTATGATTTATTATTTAATAGCTCCTGATGTTTGTTCTCCTTATGTCAGGTCATAGTCAGATGTAAGGGAGCTACATATGACAGTAAACGGTACTACCTGCTGAATTTTGGGCGGCGCTCACCAAACCCGACACCCCACATTGTGCCTCAGGCTAAGGAGCGTAATTAGGATGGTACGAGCCTTATCCTGGTGCGAGAATATGCAACCTAAGACTAAATGTGATGGCAGAGCAGACAAGGCCCTAAGCTTTGGCCGGCACCTGGTCTAGGATTGAAGCTCTGACAAGCGGACAGTTAAAGCATTGCTTTGCAGATCCGGCAGCTTTTGGAGCTGGTCTTGTTACAGACGTATTGGTGGTTTCTTTACTCTGAAGTAAACTAGGCAGACCGAGAGAGGATTATGTTGCATAGGCAACTCATGGTCTCTATAATTCAGCCCATGCTTTGTGCTATGGAAAGGTATAGCTCCATGCCTGGTCTTACCACGACAGGTTGTAGTTATTATGCCGTTTTTACTCACACTGTAAAAAAAACTATTGTCTGTCAAGAGTGAGTGGTATCAGTGATGCCAAAACGATATTTGGGGTGATTAATATAATTCCAATAATACAACTTGGTAACGAAACACGACTCGTAAACAACAGTCGTCAAAAGCAGGTTTAAGAAGCCAAACCTGAACTGAAGAACGAAACTCTACTCCAATGGACTTTGAAAGTTGCGAATGTATTTATTTCCTGGAGTGCTCAGGCTTGTAACAACGACAAATAATGAATAATAACATACTGTGCCTGTTTTTGTCAGGCGGGCAGTATTACAATAATAATTAATATTAGTAACATGTCCCAAAGCCATCTGCACTCGAGTTCTAAACAATGTCCTTGCTCGTCCTCACGGCGTCCTTCTCTCTATCTTCAAACTGTCCTTTCTGCCAATTTTCCGACATCGAGTTTCTGCGTTCGTCTGCCTATTTATTTGTGGCTTAGATGAATGTTGTCTCCACAATCCATTCTGGTTATTACTCAGCCATGAATATGATCCAAAGCCATTGCCTAGCCAACCTATGTTTTCCAAAATCAAGATAAGCTGCCGCTTCTAACAAGCTCCCAAGTCCGTCTGCTTTTGTTGATGTTGACAATCTTTGATGAT
>OY992892.1:20386777-20419277 GCA_963921405.1 Cepaea hortensis
TCTTTTAAGTTACTTTTTGTTGTTGTATGAATTTAATGAGACGCTCAACGCCAGGAGCTGGACGAAGCCACGCCGGGTCAGATAGATAGACAGACAGACAGACAGACAGATAGTCGGGAACGGGAGCTTATATGACTACGTATATGAATTAAATGAGATGCTCCCCGCCTTTTCGCTGCAGTTATCTACAGGCATATGCGTTATAATCCTCCTCCTCTCCCCTCCTCCTCCTACCCTCTTCCTCCTCCCTCCTCCTCCTCCCTCTTCCACCTCCTCCTCCTCCTCGCTCTCCTCCTTCCTCCTCCTCCTCCCTCTTCCTCCTCCTAATCACTCCTCTTCCTTCCCCCTCCGCCCTCCTCCTCCCTTTTCCTCCTCTCTCCTCCTCCTCCCTTATCCCTCCTCCTCCTTCTCCTCCCTCTTCCTCCCTCCTCCTCCCTTCTCCTCCTCCCTCCCCCTCTCTCCTCCCTCCACATCCCTCCTCTTCCTCCCTCTTCCTCCCTCCTCCACCTCCTCCTTCCTCCTGCGTTCTCCCTCTTCCTCCTCCTCCCCCTCGTCCTTGCTCCTTCTCCCTCTTCCTTCCTCCTCCTCCCTCCTCCTCCTCTCCCTCCCTTATCCTCCTACCTCCTCCTTCCTCTTCCTCCTCCTACCTCCTCCTTCCTCTCCCCCTCCTCCTCCTCCTCCCCTCCTCCTTCTCCCTCCTCCTCCCTCCTCTCTCCTCCTCCTCCCTCTTCCTCCTCCTCCTACAGACAGACAGACAGACAGACAGACAGATAGTCGGGAACGGGAACAAGAACTTATATGACTCTCTCTCTCATCTCATCATGTTCCTCTTGTACCTTGCGGTGTCGAGGTGAAGTATAAACTTCGTGAGAGTGCCCGGTTATGGGCTTCGTATATCGACATTCCCATGGATTCTGTTATTCCCTCCGTCCAGCGTTTACGTGGTCGGCCTCTTCCTCTGTTTCCATCTGGTCTGTACGTCATTGCCTGTTGTGGCATGCTGTTGACTGGTAGCCTACTTGCATGGCCAAACCATTTGACTTGCTGCTTTCTAATAAAATATATGACTACTTATATGAATTAAATGAGATGCTCCCCACTAGGGACTGGGCGAAGCCGGGCCGGGTCAGCTAGTGTACTATAAAATAAGGGGAAAACAGACATGGACAACAACAAGACTAGAGATATCACAATGAGTGTATGCTATCATAGTTGTTGAGTTGCGATATAACTGTGGAGCAATGATTATATAGCGGTGGAGCAGTGATTAACTGTGGAGTAGTGAATATATAGTGGTGGAGCAGTGATTATATAGTGGTGGAGCAGGGATTAGCGTTGGAGCAGTAATCATATAGCGGTGAAGCGATAATTATATAGCGGTGAAGCAGTAATTATATAGCGGTGAAGCAGTGATTATATAGCGGTGAAGCAGTGATTATATGGCGGTGAAGCAGTTATTATATGGCGGTGAAGCAGTGATTATATAGCGGTGAAGCAGTGATTATATAGCGGTGAAGCAGTAATTATATAGTGGTGAAGCAGTAATTATATAGTGGTGAAGCAGTGATTATATAGCGGTGAAGCAGTAATTATATAGTGGTGAAGCAGTAATTATATAGCGGTGAAGCAGTAATTATATAGTGGTGAAGCAGTGATTATATAGCGGTGAAGCAGTAATTATATAGTGGTGAAGCAGTGATTATATAGTGGTGAAGCATTAATTATATAGTGGTGAAGCAGTAATTATATAGCGGTGAAGCAGTGATTATATGGTGGTGAAGCAGTGATTATATAGTGGTGAAGCATTAATTATATAGTGGTGAAGCAGTGATTATATAGCGGTGAAGCAGTGATTATATAGTGGTGAAGCATTAATTATATAGTGGTGAAGCAGTAATTATATAGCAGTGAAGCAGTGATTATATGGCGGTGAAGCAGTGATTATATAGCGGTGAAGCAGTAATTATATAGCGGTGAAGCAGTGATTATATAGCGGTGTAGCAGTGATTATATAGTGGTGAAGCATTAATTATATAGTGGTGAAGCAGTAATTATATAGCGGTGAAGCAGTGATTATATAGCGGTGAAGCAGTAATTATATAGTGGTGAAGCAGTGATTATATAGTGGTGAAGCATTAATTATATAGTGGTGAAGCAGTAATTATATAGTGGTGAAGCATTAATTATATAGCGGTGAAGCAGTGATTATATGGCGGTGTAGCAGTGATTAGATTGTTGTGAAGCAGTGACTAGCGGTGGCGCAGAGACTAGCACGCCTGCCTGCCGACCCACAGCTCACATGTTCGAATCCCCGTACAGGTTGGTTCACAGGAGACGCAACCTCAGGTGGGTACAAGGAAATGACCCTGAAACTAAAGGCGGCAGGTGCAACACTGACCCCATCACCCATAGCCGCGGCTCGTCGCTTGTCACAGTAAGGGAAGGGCTGGTCGCCACTTCCTCCTTGCTCTAGGCCTAGTAAATGTGATGAAACTATATCACCGACCCATAGCAGAAAACTACCACGGGACAATTAAATAAACCCATGGAGTGTCAACTGAATTACAACTGCGGAGCTCGCGCAGTATACCCAATACGCCTTAAGGCGGGTAAACTGGTCGGGTGGTAATTGATCGAATCCCCGTGGAGGCGGCGATGTTTTCCAAACCGACATGGGTTCCTAAATCATCAGTCGTTAGTCGTTACTCGCAGATCCAACTTCAGGGCAAAGGGTCACTCCCATAATGCTCCTTTCCTGTACCAATGAATATCACACAAAATGCCCCACACTGTCCCATGTGAAGGGTAGAACATACAGCAGTACCGACAACCCAACAGTACGCATATGCAAGTACATGCATATGATCGCTGCCAGAATGCCAACACAACAGTTCGCTGCGAAAATCGTCGATGGAAGCGGCATTCACTAGAAATACAGCAGTATCACACATATTACTGCATAATGCAAAACTAGCATGTTCAGCCACCGGCCGCCGCCATTTTCTGAACATGCAGTTCACAACACAAACAACGGCGGACAGATGTAAAAGCACTCCGCATGAAAGCCACAGCTCACAGTGCCGCTCCAAGCACTCAATTTAGTAGCTGGGCGACGGAACTATATACCCAAATCAACCCACTCTAAAATGTGTACAGTAAATGGTATGGTTAGAAAAGGGGGGGGGGGGGGGGTCGCGTGGTGATATTTGCCGTATCACCCATCGAGTATCTATTAGACTACACAGATATGGGTCTAGCACCATCTACCCATTACGCCTCGTGGCATGACAAAGACGATTTTACTTGTTACTTGTACACTGTTTTAACTACTGGCAAGATTGGTGGCAAGATTGGTGGAATGATTGGTGGAAAGATGGCTAGCAAGAATGGTGGCACTATTGGTGGAAAGATTGGTGGAAAGATGGCTGTAAAGAGTGGTGGAAAGAGTGTAGAAAGAGTGGTGAAAAGATTGGTGGAGTTGAGGAAAGAGTAGTTGAAAGATTGATGGAAAGATAAAAGGAAAGAGTTATGGAAAGAATGGTGATAAGATTGATGGAAAGATGAGTGGAAAGATTGGTGGAAAGAGTGATAGAAAGAGTGGTGGAAAGATTCGTTGAAAGAGTGATGGAAAGATTAGTGGAAAGATTGGTGGAAAGTTTGGTGGAAAATGGCTGGAACGAGTGGTGGAAAGAGTGGTGGAAAGAGTGTTGGAAAGATTGGTTGAAAGTTTGGTGGAAAGAGTAGTAGAAAGATTTATGGAAAGATAGATGGAAAGAGTTATAGAAAGAGTGGTGACAAGATTGATGGAAAGATGAGTGGAAAGATTGGTGGAAAGAATGATGGAAAGAGTGGTGGAGAGATTGGTGGAAAGAGTGGTTGAAAGATTAGTGGAAAGATTGGTGGAACGTTTGATGGAAAATGTTGTGGAAAAAGTGGTGAAAAGACCGCTGGTATGAGAAGTGGAAAGATTGCTGGACAGAGTAGTGGAAAGATTGATTGACAGTGTGGTGGAACGATTGGTGGCAAGTCCGGTGGAAAGAGTGGTGGAAAGATTGGTAGAAAGAGTGGTGGAAAAGTGGCGTTAAGAGTGGTGGAAATATTGGAGGAAAGTTGTGAAAAGAGTTATGGAAAGTTGTGGAAAGAGTGGTGGAAAAAATGGTGGAACGTTGTGAAAAGAGTAATGGGAAGTTGTAGAAAGAGCGGTGGAAAGATTGGTGGAAACAATGGTGGTAAGAGTGGTGGAAAGAATGGTGGAAAGTTGTGGAAAGAATGGTGGAAAATTGTGGAAAGAGTGTGGAAAGAATGTTGGAAAGATTTGTGGAACGTTGAGAAAATAGTGGTGGAAAGAGTGGTGGAAAGATTAATGAAAAGAGTGGTAGAAAGACTGATGGAAAGATTGGAGGAAAGAGTGGTGGAAAGATTGGTGAAAAGAGTATCGGGAAGATTAGTGGAAAGAGTGGTGGAAAGATTAATCATTAGGTGGGACACTGCAAGTCTAAATTAAGTGAAGTAAATGGAGGTATTTCTACACGCCACTTCTGGTCATCTGTGTGCCAACACGTGGTGGAATCATCAGCTCTATATCGATATGAAGCAGTGTGTTTCATACTGCTATTACCTGTCAAGACCAGAAATTTACTTCTAAATGTACTCTTCCAGAAAGGTGGAATATGGCCGCTGGCACTAAGGCTTAACTGGCGTCTGTGATGCAGTTTCATAATTCCCCAGGATGCGCAGTCGAGGTTCGAAATCAGCCTCGAATGATTTGGAAGGCTGCTTTGCGTTGATTTCAATGGTAAGAGACGTGGGTCATTTATAAAACGATGGCAAACTACTGAACTAATATTGCCTAATAAATCATAAACTGCCAGTAAAGTCTGTAGCTAGTTGCAACGTCCAGTACAGGACATGCAAGTAAATCTTTTTTAAACACTAGGGTTTAAAATATACGTGCTGCTTGAGACTAGGAGATGTGGAGAATAGTGATCGTTCACGCCAGTCAACATTTCACGTGATGGCTATAACAATAAACAATTCACAAAATAATATGCTCACCTATTGGTACGAACATTTGATTTTAGATTTAGCGATGAGTGCACGCATATCGTGATTGTAACGGACTCACATAGCATGCTGGGAAATGTGAATACAGACATGCTTCAATGGAAAGGATGTGCAGACGGACAGACTGGCTGTGTCTGCACCTCTGGGTGGGGTAATGGGGCACAATAAGGCAGATGTGGTCAGGGTTCTGTGAATAGCGTAGAAGAACAGATAAATCAACATAAGCTGTAAAGAATGGTGGAGCAGTCAGTCAACAGAGATTCCGGCCAACACTCAGTACTCCGAATAAAGGCCAAACGGACGCAAAATCAGACCCCGAATGGTACTATCAGTACTGGGATTCTTCGCTGGTTGTTGAACATGAGGACGGAGCGCGGATGAGAATGTCCCAAGAGTTGTAATGTTGGTTCTTGACTCACTTCAACTCTTTTAAGAACTGGCGCGCCAAGTTGCTGAAAACTTGAGCAATTAACAAGAAGGGAACTAAACTGAAGAAGATTGTACACAGTAAAATACCGTTCAGACTTGAGATGTTCACGGGAGAAGAATGGCCGGGGTTTTTGTACATGAATGTAGAATTCACCTGCGGCAAAAATAGAACAATAAACTTTGCTCCGAGTTACGTCACTAAGACATGAAGAACCGGAAAATTACCGGCGGATGTAAAAAAAAAAAAAAATGGTTTGGCAGTAGATGGTAAATTCATTGCTAATGTGTTTCGAAAACAACACTTTTTATTGATTTATTGTTTACCTTCTATGCTTTTATGCTGAAATGATTTTGTCTATCCCGTATATAAAGTGCAGTAGGTCTCAAAGTTAAGGCAGCAATGTAGGCAAATTTGTGGGAACAGACATAGACATTAAAACTCGACAACTAAAGGCAAGAGCAGCTTTCATAGCACTGAGAAATTTGTGAAAGTCAAAAGAAAATCAAACTAGTAAGGAACTTAGAATATTTGACTGAAACGTGAAATAAGGATGGCTATGGGTCAGAAACTTGGAGAAAGACTGAAAGAATTACAAATAGACTGCACATATTCATCAACTGGCGCCAGCTGAGAATTAATTGAGTCAAGTATCCACATCAGAGCACTACGGACATTTCCTTACGTCATTCGTCCTCATCTTCAACAGCCATCGAAGAGTGCCAATAATATTGGTATCATTTGCAGCCTGAGTATGTGCCCGTCTGGCTTTTCCTCTGAGAACTGTGTGTCGGTCAGATTCTCTGGTCACTCCCTGCTGCACCATTCTTTCTAGGTTAAGAAGTTTTGCCTGCTCTTTCACACTGAACACTTGATCTCAACGGGTCCCCAGCACATCTGCGTTATCATTAATCATTAATAATTAGTCGCTGTTCCAACTTCACGGCAACGGAACGCCCCCATTATGCTCCATTCCTGTGCCAGTGAATATCACACAAAATGCTCCTCACTGCCCCATGTGAAAAGTGAAACAAACACGAGTCTCAACAAACCAACAGCCCGCACAGGTGCACTGTGCATAATGCCGCCGCTAGAATGCCAACAGAAAAGTCCTGCAGGAAAAATACAGTTCATCGTCGATGGAAGCGGCAGTCACTAGAAAACCAGTAGCCACACATTACTGCATAAGGCAAACCAGTCAGTTCTGCGACAAAGCCGGCCGCCATTATTCCGAACATGCAGTTCACGCTACAAATAACAGCGGACATATGTAAAAGCATTCCACACGAAATTCACAGCTCACAGTGCCGCACCACGCACTCAACTCAGTAGCAGGGCCATGTACTTCCAATCCAACATGAGGAAAATGCGAATGCAAACGGTAGCCACAAGCATAAACACTCCAGATAACTTAACCGCTTAGATGCCTATCCTCCATATTTTGGACCAGAAGTCCCCATCTGCCTTATCGAACACGGACACTCCACCAGCAGTGCAGACCCAGCCAATTTGTCCGCCTGCCAGTTTTCCATCACATCAGCATGCCCTGGGGGAGGGAGGGGGGGGGGGGGAACTGCCATCATCATCATCATCATCATCATCATCATCATCATCATCAAGTGCCATATGCCATTTGGCGTAGGCGTTCATGACTCTCCACAGATCTCGGTTTTTGGTTTTCTCGATGTTCTCCAGTGCCTCTCTTCTCATTACATAAACAAACAAAGCTGTTTGTCTCTTTCTTCTTGTTGTATATAATGTTCTAGTTTTATTACCCTCTTTTAGGCAATCGTTGTTAGTTACTTTGACAGTTCAATTAATTTGCAACATTTGTCTCAGGAACCACGTCTGTGTTGCCTCCAAGTTCTTCCTAATTTATTCATTTGAATTTCAATATTCACTGCCATACAACAAAACAGGTTCTAAAAAGCACTTCAGCACTCGCTTTCTTACATTCAATTATAGTGACTTATTGTATAAGATAATCTTCATTTTCTGAAATACAGCTTTTGCTTGCCCTATTCCGCTCTTAACCTTTGTTATGCAGCTCCAGTCTGATGTTATAAATGCCCTTAGGTATTCTTAATTATCCACTTGGTTAAGAATTTTCCCTTCTATTTCCATTTCACATCTTAGAGTTACCTATTTCATGCTAGAATCACTAACGCAGAACTTGGGTAGCGAAATAAACAAAAGCCAGTGAATCATATGGAGAGGAAAGACACATAAGTCTCGCATTGAGAAAATCAGATAATATTATGACTAGACAGTCCCTCCTCTAGAACACACAAAGCAAAATAAATAGAAGGAGAGTTTAAACAGAAAACATACAGACAGAGAAGAGAATTAGGGACATATATGAATGATCTGGGGAGGACACGGAAAAGGATGCAGGAGATAGCCATGGACAGAGCGATCTGGCATGGCTTAGTTGAGGGCCTATTGTTTAAATCTGGATAAATTAGTCGTTAGTTAGTTAGTCCAACTTCACGGTGAAGGGTCGCCTCTTCATGCTTCATTTCTGTGCCAGTGAATACCACACACTGCCACATGTGAAAAGTGGAATAGACAGGAGTCTTAACAAAATGCTGGATAAAATTCAGCAGAAGAATAGGACTATTTACTATTTTGCTATCTATGTAAATTTACATTATTAATTACTGCACCCACTCACTGAGCCGTGGGGGTATAGTGGTGTATGAGCATATGTTTAGACCCCCCCCCCCCCTATGTTTGGTTGGCCCCATGGGTTCCAGAGAAGAACTCCCTTGTTCCACGATTCCCAGATTTTTTCATTGTGTGCCTTGTCCAGCAACAGCATTTCCCTCCTCACCTCTTGATCTCACTACACTTTGTAGGTAGAACAAATTTGAAAAATGAAATACATGATGTCATTAAAAAATTAGCTCCACATCCTATCGTGAAGCAATATGCAGCGAATGGCTGTCGTCTACTAGAGTAATTCTTTTCAATCAGAATTACCATTCAAGAAATAACAACAGATACGTTGCAGAAGGTATTTAACAATATGAAGAGACTTATATAGTCACGTCTTGAAGCCCGTGTTGGACATTTCCAACACCTGTTATAATGAATACTTCATTGGTACTTTACAGCTTCCCAAAAACAGTTGTAGACCTTAGCAGTGACTATTGTAGCTAATTAAATTAATTTGTTAGCACATTGTTTGATGACAGCATGTACTTCATTTCTAAAATTGTTCTACATGCAAAGTGTAGTGAGACTTTACAAACACCCAGTAGTTCACTCCCTAAGCTGCTAATAAGGGTTTCTGTCATACCAGTCTAGTTAGTGCTTCTATTCTGCACTAAAGTGGGGTTATAGCAGCGCTAGATTTTATTATAAGGCAGCAAGTCAAATGGTTTGGCCATGTAACTAGGTTACCAGCTAATAGTATACCACAGCAAGCAATGATGTACAGACCAAATGGAAGCAGAAGAAGAGGCCGATCACGTAAACGATGGACAAAGGAAATAGCAGAGTTCATGGGAATATCCATACATGAAGCCCATAAACGGGCACTCTCCCGTTGTTTATACGGGGTGTTTGTAAAGCCTCACTTCAGTTTGTATGTAGGTCAAATATAAAAAAATAAAGTACATGACTTCATCAAAAAAAATGTGCTAAAAATTGCATTACATTAGTTACAATAGTCACTGATATGGTCTAATGCTAATGTTTTGGCGAAGCTGGAAAGGAGCAATGAAGTATTCACTATAGTAGGTGTTGGAAATGTCCACCACGGCCATAAAGACATGACTGTACACGCCTCTTCATATTGTCAAATACCTTCTGCAACGTGTCTGTTGTTATTCCCGTGTTTCAACCGCCATTTCGAAACTCTTGACAGTCAAAACAAAAAAGTATTCCTTCCGTTGAAAACACCATTTTGTTTGGAGCGCAAAGAATTACTCCAGCAGACGACAACCTTTCGCTGCATATTGCTTCACGATGGGCTGTGGTGCATATTGTTTAATGACGTCATGTACTTCATTTTTTTTTAATTTCTCTATCTACAAAGAGTAGTGAGACTTTACAACACGCGGTACTTCACCTAGACACCGCAGGGTGCAAAAGAAACAAGATGCGATGAGATGAGATTCTACCCAGGCACCAGGTAATGAATGTTTGTAGTTCAGTAGCAGCTGGTTTAATAGTTCTCTGTTTCAACCCAAAATGGCTACCAGATAATGTTATTGGAAGTTAAGATTGCCGGCGTGATATTGACCACACCACTAATCATGGCCCTATTGAACTATAAAAAATATGGACTAGAACCATATATCTAGTAGACTTCAGGGCGTATAGAAAGTTCACTGACCGTCGCACCTTGCAAATGTCCATCTTGTCTGGTTGCCATGGAAGCCGCGGAGGAGTAGTCGCTAGACATTCCCCTGCCAAGCAGGTGGTCTTGGCTTATTCGACATTGGGGCGGATTTGGAGTTTTAAAACAAACCTGGGCTCCCACTTCAACCCAGAAAAAAATGGGTACCAAGACATGTCGTGTGGCGTAGAGGCGACAAATGTACTCCTGACCACATCACCCACCGAAGGCTGACCAGTGTCTAATAGCACCGTAGAAACAAAGCACCCGACAGCGTGTAAAAATGAGTAGTTTACTTACTTTCTTATCTTTGCTATGTGATCTGCATGTTTGGAAAAATGGCGACCGGTCGGTTGGGTTTTCGAGACTCCTGTCTGTTCCACTTTTCACATTAGGCAGTGAGGAGCATTTTGTGTGATATTCACTGGCACAGGAATAGAGCCTTATGGGGTTAAGTTGGAACCGCGACTAACTGACTAACTAATTATGTTTGCGATTAGGTTATCATGTTTTCTAACCTAGCGACAATATTTGACAAGTCTATTTTTCATCAAATTGATGGGAAAGACATTAGACTTATAAAAAATATATTGGAAACAATAAGCTACCATAAGGATTAATAATGAATTAGGTCAGTATCAGCCTATTAAGAGAAGTGTAAGACACGGATGTGAAATGTCTCCAGATATTTTTTTCTCTTTATAGTCACAATATTTTCAGAAATGTACAATATATGAAAGGAATCATCATTGGAGGAAGAAACATCAATAACATTAGATATGCAGATGATACAGTATTGGTTGTAGGCTATGAGCAGGATCTGGAACATTTAGTATATGCCGTTGTTGTACACAGTAAACAACTAGAGTTAGAATTAAATCGTAAGAAGACACACATTATGGTCGTCACTAGGAAAAACGAGATGCCACAATGTAATATACAAGTAAATTGGAATATTGTTACAGAAGTGAATTGGAACAATTACCTCGGAACAGTCATAATATCTGATGGGAGATGCCTTGAAGAGATTAGAACAAGAATCGCCATGGCGAAGGAAGCCTTTTACAAGATGAAAAACATACTGACCAATAAAATGATGTCATTTGCTAAGAGAAAAAGCGTTTTGAGGTGCTACATGGAATCTGTACTTTTCTATGGATGTGAAGCGTGGACAATGGTCAGACAAGCGGAGAGACACTTGAAGGCTGTGGAAATTGGGTTGGGATCGAACGCAGCTTCCTGCAAACTAATGCAGCATTTTAATACCCCCTTTGAGTGGATGTGTGTGTGTGTGTGTGTTTTCATTACTACGACCTGTTCATCTGTATATGGTGATTTGAGGAAACAGTTTCTGATTCGGTTGATGTGTGCGTTCAGCACTAAACACAATCCGACATCATCTAGCTATAAAACAGACAGGTAAACACAGGCACCTGTACAACAGCCCTGGAGTAAACAATACCACAACTTCCAGAAAGTTCGTCTCCACGGAAGGTCAAACGTAGACACGTGAGGAGAGAGTACATGGCTCACATCTTTCAGAAGCCGTTAGGAAAGACAACATTCTAGCGTGTCAAGCACCGCGGTGGTGTTGGTATGTATGTTGTGAATGTCGCAGCATTTAACTACAGCACAAGAAATATTGCCATCAACATAAGGGTTGTAGGTCGCATCATTTAACTCTAATACAAAAAGTATTGACATCGACATCAGCCTTGTAAATATCACATCATTTAACTCCCAATCTAGACATATAGCAATGACATGAGCGGTGCAAATGTCGAATAATTTAACGCCTACACTAGAAATACTGGAATGTGTGCTACAAATGTGGCATCTGTTAACTCCCACTTGAAATATTGGCTTCGGCGCATCATTTATTTCCGACAATGCACATACTGACATTGTAATTATGTTGTATATTGTACATCGTTTAACTCCAGCTCTACACACGCTGGCACTGGTATGTGCGTTACAAACTGCACATCTTTTAACTCCAGCAATGCTCATATTGACACTGTTTTCTGCAGTACTGTTTGTACTGTACGCGATCGTTTGTCTCCAACGTTACACCTCTCTCTCTCTCTCTCTCTCTCTCTCTCTCTCTCTCTCTCTCTCTCTCTCTCTCTCTCTCTCTCTCGCCTTCGTTCGTAACCCGAGGCACTGTTCGTTAACCAAGACATAACATTTTCGAAGTTGTTGTTCGTAACCTGAATATATATATATATATATATATATATATATATATATATATATATATATATATATATATATATATATGTGTGTGTGTGTGTGTGTGTGTGTGTAGCAGGAGCTGTGAGGAAGGAGTTACCAACGCAGTTATCAATAATGTCTACCGCGCTCGAAACACAGTTGCGAGACATTTGGACGCAGACCACCTTGCGCTGCACATAAACTTGCCAAGAAATCACAAACTGAAAATGCTTGGGTTGACTGCCACGTCCCATAAAGGACATGCAACTAACTTATTGATGGCATTCTGGCAGCGGCATTATGCATAGTATACCTGTGCTGGCTGTTGATTTGTCGAGACTCCTGTCTGTTCCACTGTTCACATGGGACAGTGAGGAGTATTTCGTGAGATATTCACTGGCACAGAAACGGAGCACAATGGTGTGACCCTTTGCCGTGAAGTTGGAACAAACTAACATCGTTTATTACACGTAATGATGATATGAATTCACCTTTTAATGTTCTTTTATCCTTGAACAAATCTCCATCTTTTCCTAACTAGAGATGCTCAATTCTATTAAAGTATTGATGACGAATACTTTCTTGCCTTCTCGGATGACACTTCTTATTTTTCTCGTGGTGTTTTTGTAGTTAGGGATTAGTTAGTTAGTTAGTTAGTTAGTCACAGTTCCAACTTCACAGCAACGGGTCGTCCCCATTATGCTCCGTTCCTGTGCCAGTAAATATCACACAAAATGCTCCCCACTGCCCAATGTGAAAAGTGGAAAAGACAGGAGTCTCGACAAACAACAGCCCGCACAGATACACTGTGCATAATGCCGCCGCCAGAATGTCAACACAATAGTCCCCCAGTTCATTTCTGATGGAATCGGCAGTCATTTTCCCATCTGGATGTTTCCTAGATGTTCACACACACAGTCCACGAAATACAGTTCATCGTCGATGGTAGTGGCAGTCAACCAGAAGCCCAGCAGCCACGCATTTCTGCATAAGGCAAAAACCGGTCAACTTTGGGACATAGCCATCTGCCATCGCTCCGAACATGCAGTCACATTCCAAAAAACCTCGGGCAGATTCAAAAGCATTTCACACGAAACTCACAGCTCATAGTGTCGCGCCACGCACTCACTCAGTAGCAGGGCGACGGAACCATCAAGCCTCCTTAGTCGCCTCTTACGACATGCGTGGTAGGCTGCAGTGTTGCTATTCTTTGCTTCCCTTATGGGCCCCGGCAACACACAGTTAGGGATATTTATTTCTATCTCTGCTGTCATGTTCTCCTTTCTTCTATGAACCTGAGCTTTTCTTCTGCGATATATAGCCTGTTCACTACTCAGTTTTCATTAACTTGTTATTTAGACAATCTTAGTAATGAGTCTGCGATTGCCGTGTGGATAATAAATGCTCCAAATTCGAAAGATAACAGCGACTTTGAGCACTTCCGCCATACAAGGATTCGCCAATTCACTTCATATGAGAAATAACTGTGGAGTATGCACCTGACTAATTGTCGTGATATATGCCAGGCAACTCATTGTGCAACCTGTCGTTTGCGATGTCTGTTCTAAAACTTACATATTTTTTAGTCTCTTTTTCTTCTTTTTTTCTTTTTTCTTCTTTTTTTTTTTTTTTTTTTTTTTTCTTTTTTTTTTCTTTCTGGTTTTGCGCTCGCTCGCTTTGAACTCAAGCGTAATCCATACACGTGCTATTACTTCTAGACTCCTTTTTTTGCGTGTAGGTTAACTTTCCATATTACCAGTGTCCGTCGACATCAGGCGAACTCACTCCAACTTCAGAGGTATTTGTAATTTGCGTCTCCAAGTCAAGGACGAGAAGTCAACGCATTAGTCCAAAAGACCGGAGTAGGCGTTGAACCTGCTACCTCGGGATCAGCACATCGGATGTTTAAGATCGGGCAATCTTATCCATTCGGCCATGCTGACCTCACAGTATTTACTTGATAGACACATTATTGGCGAACAGAGGCGGTGTCGCGGCACTAGGCACGCACGTATAAGTGATTAGTCTCCCTCTACAGATATCCAAGTGTCAGAATGCTAATTAATCCTCGCTTGAGGCTAAGCCAGTGGATGTGGGGTGTCTCAGCTCCACCGTGAGACTACATGTAGCTGTCGAGACAGCACCGTCACAACCACTACAATTACTACTACTAATACTACTACTACTACTACTAATATAACTACTACTACCACTACTACTACTACTACTACTAATATAACTACTACTACTACCACTACTACTACTACTACTACTACTAATATAACTACTACTACCACCACTACAATTACTACTACTAATACTACTACTACTACTACTAATATAACTACTACTACCACTACTACTACTACTACTACTACTACTAATATAACTACTACTACCACTACTACTACTACTACTACTACTACTACTAATATAACTACTACTACCACCACTACTACTACTACTACTACTACTACTACTACTACTACTACTACTACTACAACAACTACTACTACTACTACTACTACTACTACTACTACTACTGTTACTACTGCTACTGCAACAATTGCATGTTGTACTATTGTGTATGTCTGCAAGGATGTTATTGTTTACGAATATAGACTACGTCGTTTTCTTTACCAGCCTCTAATTAATATACTGCGCAATGCGCAGAGAAGCTGAGAAACGTCAAACAGGAATGGGACAGAGATTTCTGAAAATATAGCAAAGAATGTCATGGACGGACAGAAAACACACACTCTCACACACACACACACACACACACACACACACACACACACACAGAGGCACGCACGCACCCACGCACGCACGCACACACACACACACACACACACACACACACGAGAATGGGATAGTCCTTCAAGAAACAAATGGAAACCGTAAACTACTCAGAGACAGTAAATGCAAAATGTCAAGAGTGTTTTGGGGGAGCACGTTATGAAGAGACATAAACTGGAATACTTCATGACAATTGGCGAACTGAATGGAAAAGGGGCAAGGCGGAGACAAAGAGGTAATTACATGGATGGCTTGGTTGGCATATCTGGAAAAAAGAGCAGACGTAATGGGATACTCTACTGATCGTGTGAGATGACGAACCAGGACCTCCCACGTCTATCAGCACGGCACATGATACTAAGATTCTGTTTTTTGTTTTTGTCCATCCTCTCCCCCACCCCAATTGAATCACATCCTGTAGTTTATCGGAGATTGGAACCGCAGTCTCCTGATGTTAAAGATGTGTAAGTTAACCCTACGGCCACCTGCACATTTTACTTGTAGGGAATTCACGGCACGCAATGACCCGACCTAGTGTAAACACCGCGCTATAGATCGGGGCACGCAAGATGAGCTCAATGCTATGACTCAGTGCTCACGAATCCTGTGGTGTTCCTCAAAACATATTTTCTTAATGATCATCAACATTGCTGGGTGCCATGTCGATTGTTTTACAATGACATGGGACTCGAGGTCGAGCCTGCATTAAACTGGTACTAGGATACTTCCTGAAAAATAAAGGAAGCCGAAGTGATAGTGAAATGGGAATATTCTTAAACAAGTGAATCGATACAATTATCTCAGAACAATCATAATATGTTATAGGAGATGCCTTGAAGAGATTAGAACAAGAATCGCTATGACAAAGGTAGCCTTTCGCAAAATATAAATCATACTGACTAATAAAAAGATGTAAATTGCAACCAGAAAAAGAGTGTTGAAGTGCTACATAGAACTTGTACATTTGTATGAATGTGAAACGTGGACGATGAGCAGACAAGCTGGACATCTAGTGACAGTGGTCAATGACAATGTAGTTTCTGCAAAGAATACCATGGACACACAGAAAACCCAATAAGGAAATCCTACAAAAGACAAATGAAAGCCGCAAACTGATTAGAGAAATTAGACGTAGACAGTCACATTTGTTTGGGCATGTTTATTTTTCTTTTCTTTTTCATATCCATTACAGGACGTTGCAGTCAACATCAGCATTTTCAGCTGCTGTTGATGTACTAGGCAAGATTACGCTCAGTAGATTGCCATTGCTTTCTGAGCGACCGCCTCACATATCCCGTAAGTGACCAACGCGGCGCGAACCGCTACCGATTCTCGCGCAGGTTACGTTACTCACGAGAATATACGGGATTACGGATACAGACGTTAACCCCTAGGCCAGGGAGACCGTGAGGCGAAATAAACTAGAGAACTTGGTGACAACTGGAAAGACTGAGGAGAAAAGGATAAGGGAAAGGCAGAGAAGTAAATATCAAGATGGCTTGACCGCATGGCATGGTCGGGACAAGAACACAGAGCTGATCCTCGACTCTGGTGATCGTGTAAGATGGCGAAATATTACCTCTAACGCTTACCGACATGGCACATGATGAATGAATGAGATGAAAGTTATCGATGTTTAAAATGTTCATCATTGCTGGCTGGGATATTTTCTTCAACTTGAAGAGCATACAGGATATGCTCGGGTTTATTTAATGTAGTTTTCGAGGCCTCAGTTCTCCTGGTACTGTCTATTTGAACACATTATCATGGCATTTTAGGATGTCTTTCTTGTTCAAACAAAATACGATACGCACAAAATACAGACTCAGAATACGTGACGACCGAATACTTCACAACACTACGGACTTCGTGTATCTGAGCGAAACCATCTTTGAGTGTTTTTTGCAGCGTGTAGGTTATCCTTTTCAGTTTGCATCCAACTAGACAGAAAATGGAGACAAGAAAATCCGGTTACTGTGGAGGCGGAATTACAGGCTTTGATCTGCGAGAATTCTTTAGAGGATAAGGATGTCATTCACACAGATGGGTCGGTTGTACGACGCATGAGAAGTTCATGGGTCTTTACGGCTCAGGCTGGAGGGAGAATTGTGAAGGAAGATGCTGATGCTTTTAACTTGACCGCAGGTAGCCTGGCTATGAAACTCATCGCAGTAAGTAAAGGAGTAACATGGCTCAAGACACAGACCTTCAGTCGGGCATGTTTCCTTGGTGACTCAATGAGTATGCTCAGGTAGGTAGAGATGGGGTGAGTCCGAAGACAGTGGTTGTTGTCTCTGGAGTGGTCACGGCTGGAAAACATCAGTTTCAATGTCGTGCCAGGGCATGCGGGTGTCCAAGGAAATTAGCAGGCTCACAGACTTGCGGGTATGGCTGCTGTGGAGAGCGGACTAGCCATGGACCAAGCGAATATACTGAATGTTCTACGAGAAGTTTTTGTCAGGTCTTAGTCAGTTATGACTGAGCTACCTTATGGCAGTAGACGGTACTCCGTGCTTTCTGTTAGCGCTGAACGTTGGGCGGCGCTTACCAAATCCGACACCCCACATTGTGCCAAAGGCTTCGGGCTTAAGAGGGCAATTTGGAGGATACAAGCCTTACCCTGGTGCGAGGAAATGCAATCTAAAGACAAAATGTCATGGCAGGGCAGACCAGGCCCTAAACCTTGGTTGACAGCTGGTCTTGGATCGAAGCTCCGACAGGCGGACAGTTAGAGCATTGCTTTTCTGATCCAGCAGCTTCTGCAGCTTGTCTTGTTCCAGAAGCATAGGTGTTATCTTTCCTCTGGAGTGAACTAGGCAGGCCGAGAGAGGGATCATGCTGCATGGGCAACACATGATCTCTATATTTTAGCTCAGGCTTTGTGCTATGGCGATACAATAACTCCATCCCTGGTCTTAACCGGTCTCGGAATCAAAGCGAGGGGCATCTGTTACGGGTTATAAGTCCCTGACAATTGGCGTAGACATGGGGCGCCAAGCGTTGCCTCTGACGGCGGGAGACACCTGCAGGTGTCACTGATCAGCTACCGCCCGCCTCAAGCTGAGTAGCCCCCAGCCAATTGGGTGCTAATCCGCCACAGCCTGCCTGCTTCAATGGGTGCTTGGGACTAGGACAAAATATGAATCGCAGACTGTAAAACCAATGCACAAGGTACTAATAAAAAGAAAAATATAAACCTCAAGCTACGGCTTGCAACCTGGAACGTGAGAACCATGTGTCCAGAATTTTCCACTGACTTGACCAATATTGACAATATGAAATAAACGGCTTTGATTGATGCCGAACTCAATCGACTTAACATTGATATTGCTGGCCTACAGGAGACTCGGCTCGCTGAGGAAGGGTCACTCAAGGAAAACAATTACACCTTTTTTGGAAGGGTAGAGGGCAGGCAGAAAAAAGGCAACATAGTGTGGGCTTTGCAGTGAGGAATTCGCTACTGTGAATGATTACAATTCCAGCAGGAGGTAATGAAAGACTATTATCCCTGCGCTTGGCAACAGCTTGTGGTTTTACCACCATTATTACTGCATATGCACCGACACTCGATTGCTCTGATGATGTGAAGGATTCGTTCTATGAGGAGTTAGACTACGTGATCAAGGCAGTTCCAAAATCCGACTACATTTATATGCTCGGTGATTTCAATGCTCGTGTGGGCAAGGACTCGAATTCATGGCCAGTGTGCCTCGGAAAATACAACAACGGTCGCATGAATGAAAATGGGCAAAGGCTGCTGGAGTATTGCACCAGAAATGACCTATGTATTACAAACTCTTTTTTTTTAAAATGGCGCTGCATAAGGTCTCATGGAAACATCCAAGATCCGGCCATTGGCACCAGCTGGACTTCATCATCACACGGAGACAACATCTGAACCATACATATTGACTCACAGTTACCACATTTCTGACTGTGATACGGCTCATTCTTTGGTTGTTGCAAGGGTTAGACTGAGACCAAATAGCTAAACACAAATCTAGCCCCAGGATTAATATTATTAACACTCACGTTCCTGAAAAGTGTTTTCAGTTTCAACAGCAACTTGAAAACGCTTTCACTAATACATCAGAAAAGTGTACAGTAAATGAAAAGTGGGGTCAACTTAAGGAAACTCTTTATAAAACTGCCATAGGTGTTTACGGCACTGTGGATCATCAGATGCAGGACTGGTTTGCGGCAAACAGCCAGACTCTGCAGCCTTTGATTGATAAGAAGAAGATAGCTCTTTTAAGAAACAAAGAAAGACCAACGCGTAACACTCTGAGTGAGCTAAAGCAAGCCATGAAGGATGTGCAAAAGGCTGCCAGGCAGTGTGCAAATGACTATTGGATCAAGTTATGTGAGTCCATTCAAATCGCAAGTGATAAGGGAAACATCAGAAGCATGCATGTAGGAATAAAGAAAGCATGTGGTCCAATGATCAAAAGAAGTGCACCATTGAAAACCTTGACTGGAGACATCTTAACTGACAAGAAACAGCAGATGGACAGATGGGTAGAGCACTATTTAGAGCTTTACTCAGGTGAGACCAAACTAGCAGATGATGCCCTCAGCGCCATAGAGGTCCTACCAACTCTTGACCACCTGGACACACTTCCCACCATAACAGAAGTTAAGTGTGCTATAAATGAACTTGCATCTGGCAAGCCTCCAGGTAAGGATGGAATTCCAATAGAGGTTATCAGGAGTGGGCAAGACACACTCACTCTACAGATCCACCAGCTAATAGAGCTATGCTGGCGAGAAGGACAAGTCCCACAGGATTTCAAAGATTCAAGCATCATAACACTGTACAAGAACAAGGGCGATCGGAGCGACTGCAACAACTATAGGGGTATCTCACTTCTGTGTATTGTTGGAAAAGTATTTGCCAGAATTGTTCTGCGCAGACTTCAAGTCCTAGGAGATCACGTCAACCCCGAATCACAGTGTGGCTTTCGACAGAACCGGTCTACCCTTGATATGATATTCTCATTGCGACAAATGCAAGAAAAATGCCGTGAACAGAATCAACCACTGTTTATTGCCTTCATCGACCTCACAAAGGCATTTGATTGGTCAGTCGTGAGGGTCTGTTCAAGGACTAAAGAAGATTGGCTGCCCACCAACTCTTCTGACCATTGTGAAATCATTCCACACAGGCATGAAGGGTATAATCAAGTTTGATGGTGCAAATTCTGAAGAGTTTGAAATCAAGAGTGGAGTTAAGCAAGGTTGTGTACTAGCTCCCACCCTCTTTGGAATATACTTTTCACTTCAACTGAAACACGCCTTTCATGCTCTGATGGCGGCCTCTACAATGCTCAGAGATTGAAAGCCAAGACCAAAATTAGAAGGGTACTAATCAGAGAGTTGCTTTTCGCAGATGATGCTGCAGTTACGACCCACTCTGAGGAAGAATTACAATGTCTACCTTCTGCATTCTCCAATGCTTGTTCTGAATTTGGTTTACCAATTAGCAAAAAGAAGACACAGATTATGTCACAAGGTGCACATGGCGTACCAACAATCTTTATTGACGACGCCGAACTAGAGATGGTAGACCATTTTACATATCTAGGATCAGTGGTAAATAGCAAATTATCCCTAGATCATGAAATCAACATCCGGATTGGGAAGAAAATGTCTGGGAGAACAGGAAGCTTACTACCAAAACAAAAGTCCTTGTCTATCAAGCCTGTGTCCGTAGTACTCTTCTTTATGGCAGTGAAACCTGGACAACTTACTCACACCAAGAGAAACGTTTAAACAGCTTTCATATGCGGTGTCTGCGAAGAATTCTTGGTATTAAGTGGCAAGACAAAATCACAAATACTGAAGTATTGGAAAGATCAGATTGTGTGACGGTTTATTCCATGCTCAGGCTTCGTAAACTTAGATGGATAGGACATCTTAGGAGGATGGATGATGGTAGAATACCAAAGGACATCTTTTTTGGTGAATTACAGATGGGTAAGAGATCTCAGGGTCGGCCTCTACTACGATACAAAGATGTGTGTAAGCGGGACATGATTGATACAGGCAATGATAATGCACAGTGGGAGCAAGTCGCTGCTGAAAGTGTTGCATGGAGGGCAAACATCATAAATGGAATAAAGACAAGGGAGAAAATTATTGCAGATAAATCACACACCGAGCGTGTGAGACGTAAGATGGTGCATAATGGTGGAAATGACCACGTGTTCACATGCACCCACTGTGAGCGGACATTTACAGCGCGAATTGGCCTTATCAGTCACATTCGCTACCGCCATGGGTAATAGTTACTATGCCTTTTTGAAGCACAAACTTTCGTCTGTCAAGACGGCAAGGTGCCAATGCATCTTCGAGAAGTAAGACATGTGCAAGAACCAAGGGATGCCTGCGAATCTACAAACAAAGACAGACTGCGATAACAGCAAGTTAAAATAGGCGTGGCCAAATAAGAACACTATGCCGGAAGCCAAAGAAGATTAATAACCCAACACAGAACTGGTGTCGTGAGCCGTTACACGCTGAAGGTTTACTGAGGAGGGGTTCCGCGCACTGAATGGTTCGATGTGCAATGAGGATGATCTGTCGACTAACAAACTACCTAACTAACTACGGTAGAAATTGTCACGAGACTCACCATCAACCCAGCTAACTGAAGTAGGTGTTTATGTCTCTCCATCTATCTCTGTCCTTGGTATTTTGAACCAACACTGCTGGTGATATTCCCCATGCCACCGTCTCGATCCATCCAGCATTTTTCTCTTTATCTGCCTCTGTTTCTTTTCCCACTGACCTCTCCAGTTGGCACCATGTTTTCCGATGCCGCTCTCACATTTGCGGGGTCAGAGGTTTGTAGAAGACATTAACAAGCTAATGGACAAGTGTGCTGCCAGACAGGGGGACTTTGCTGAGAAATAACACACACTAAAATTTTAGTTCGCATTATTGTAAATAAAACATACACACTTATTGCTTGGCGCTAATATAAGTCGGGTGTGTGTGTGTGTGTGTGTGGGGGGGGGGGGGGATTAGAGACTAGAGGACGCAGTTGACAACAGAAAAATTGAAAGCTGTACTTACCGACAAGGATTTGAATCTATTTCCTCCAAATTACGACAGCGTCTCGCTGTAGGAACAGGTGTACTTCGAAGCATAACCAACTAGACATCCTTGAAAAGGTTGTTTTAATTATACACGTGAACCCATAACTATGAAATATGGACAGATGTTTTTTTTTTTATCTTTCATTAATTAATTAATTCATTCATTCATTCATTCATTCATTCATTCATTCACTCGGTATCATGTCCTTTGCAGTACCTAGTGTCGTAAGTTTCTTTTCTTACTTTAGTGTCGTCCCTGGAGTGAGGGGAATCAACACCCACATTTTTTTTAACCCAATATTATTGTCCTAGAGAAACCACCAGAATCCGTCCACAAAACTCCGTCGGTCTGCAAACACCTCTTTCTTACTCTCACTCACCCATAGAACATGCCCCCTCTATCTCCTCTCCCACATAACATACTCCACAACTCTAGCTTTAACAAATAAATACAAAATAATTTATTAAGCAAAGAGTATGTGTGTGAGAAGTGTGTGCGTGTAATGTGTAGACTGTGTGTCGAATATTCTAGTATGTGCAAACTTAGACCAAGTAGCTGAAGAGCCCAGCCCGATCATCCCGGAAAGGATCACACCACATCTTCATTCAGTCTACATTAACCTCACCAAGGTATGTGTCCCTCCTGCTAGATGTAGACTTCCACTGGTCGCTGCTTGATCACTTATATACCTAGTCACAGTTTAACACTGATCCTGCCTGGATCACATACCGTTATTATATGTCCCTATTGTTCTGCGACTTATAACATCCTTGTCTAGTGAGGACACGAAAATACTGTTCCTTGAACTAAATGTAATTCCTGTCTAAAGTGTCTATTGCTCACAAGATCACTGTTTTAATAACTTCATAATCAGTTTATACTGTTCTATTCCCATGTGATGTGGAAAAACTGTACCTATTAGTCCTTTCACCTGTCGTGTGAAAACATAATACCCACTGGACTTTTCCCATGTGGTGTAAAAAAAAACCGATTCTCTTGTTCTATTCACATGTGATGTTTGAAACATTAATTTCACGATTGGGCCTTCTCCAAAATGATGCGGAGAAAACAATCTCTAGTATTCTGCTAACGTGTGACGTTTAATAAATACTCTCACGATTTTTCCTTTAAACCCTTTTCATCATGGGCCCAGTGCAAAAGTTGCTGACTAACTGCCTGCACTAAGGTCTCCATTCTCAGTGACTTGAGTGACCTAAGGGAACCTGTAAAAGAGAAAACCATACACTTGGTGAGAGCATCTGTCCCTGACCTCCATTGGATGGGGGTAGGCTGACATCCTCACTCAGATACATGACAGTGAACCAACTCTGTCATGGGCAGAGGAGCTCTTCACTCCGGTCTGCGGTGGGTTAAGACCAGGACAGAGCAAAATGTAAAGTGTAGACCCCAGCAGACCTCACTGGTAGATCCCACCATTGGACATTCTCCCCATCCCCAATCTCCCCAAATATCATCCCATTTCACTATTCCCCATCAGCGGAGCCACCTGCTTTCTTACACTAGTTAATCTTAACAATGTGACTGCCTATTGTCGCTGATATTCCTTGACTACCTAACCACAATGCAACAACACTATGATATAGTTCTAACTATATTTCTAAGCTATTCCACATTATTTATAGCTAGATGCGATCCTTAAAATACCTTATGCCATTCTGACTCAATCTCTGAATCGAATACACAATTTGCCATAAAAGACACATGTTAAGCAAAACCGAACACATGCGATTCTATTCAACACGGATCAAGCCAGCTATCACTTTTGCCCACGTCAACTCTCTGAGTTACACTAGCCAAAACAAATCATGTTTTTGTCACCAAGAGCCTTGATTTGTTCACGTGACGTTCCTTTGCTGTCAATACATCTGATGGTTTCAGGGGCAGATAATCCATTTCAGAATAAGATCTTATCTCCCTTGTTTAATCAATGTCACCAGTGGTCTCCCCTGTCCTGACAACCCAAAACAAGTCAGCGAGTTCCTGCATTTTCCCAATGTTCCCAATAACAAGCCTACAACTTTCTGTCGTGTGGTGACAATCAAAGCCGCCATTCGTTTGATGTCGGGGAATTCACAGAGTCCCGCGGGTGTCCTGATCTCACCGACTAGAAGTCAACAACTTGCAGCTGTGAACACAGACTGTTTTCTGTAATTTTTTTTTTTTTCATCTGATGTTAACGACAGTGGATTTCATCACACCTAGTTCCCATAACAACCTTCCGGAAAACTTCTCGATCATAAGCAAGATGTCCCGCGTCCGATACACCCATCTGCAGATCATCCGCCACATCATGCACACATCTTCTCTTTGGCTTCCTCTTCCTCTCTTCTCAAGGCATATATCCCTCAATTATTGTTCTCTCCAAACTCTCATGACGTTTCGAATTACCAAGATATTTCAATTTTCTTTGTTTTATCGTCTTTAATAGGCAACCCTCATCAATATTCAGCTCTTGAAGTATGGATGCATTTGTTCTTTTCTTTACCCAAGATATTCTTAGAACTCGTCTATAACATTTATATTCAAAGGCATGTATGCGCTGTTCAGCTTGTTCAGTAAGTGTCCATGTCTCACAGGCGTATGTTGCAATGGGAAAGATGCACGCTTTTAAAAATATAATTTTTGCAGTTCTATCTGTCCCACTCCATAATTTATTCAGTTGTTTTAGTCTGTGAATAGCAAATGATGACTACTGATTGATAAAACACTATGACTGAAACATGTCAGACATGACTCACTCCCAGAAGCATAAGTAAATATTGCTCTTGTATTCTTTTCCCTTCTCTGTGTCACCGAGCAGTTTCCTTGTATAAGTCTTGGCGAGAGGGTCGACTTTACTGCCCTGGCTGTTATCCCATATGGCTCGGTCTCTTTCCGCAGGGCGTCCTGCCGAAACAGTCACACAGAGCACAAACTCCCTAGCTCCAGCGACGAACCCCAGGGGTCTCCAAGAAAACTGGACTCGTGAAACGAATGACGAAGGCCGGAATCAAACCCACAACCTTCGGAGCTCGAGGCATGTGGCTTGGGCCTCTTTGCCACGGAGACACCCTGTCCCCTCTCATAAGTCTGTGAGGTGATAGTGCCATCACCTATTATAGGCCCGAGAACAAGGAGGAACCGGTGGCCAATCTTTCCCCCAGTTATAGATGATCCCAAGCGTCAAACTTGCTTCCGACCGTGCTCATGGCATTAGAAGAGATAACTGCACAGGTATTGTTTGACACTCATAGACTTACATGATGACAGAAGTAGACATCAGAGGACTTAGAAGAGATAACTGCACAGGTTTTGTGTGGCACTCATAGACTTACATGATGACAGAAGTAGACATCAGAGGACTTAGAAGAGATAACTGCACAGGTATTGTGTGGCACTCATAGACTTACATGATGAAAGAAGTAGAGAACAGAGTCCACACAAGTAACTCGAAGAACTGAAAGAGTGAGGATACCAGGGTTCCACCCTACCACTGCTTGATATGGACGGAGCCAGGCAGATGGAATAGATGTACTTCGGCACGTTAAGAAATGTTAATATGGCCGATATACCTATTCAATACTTGGTGCTAGTCTCATCTACTTAGACCATTAGACATTCGATGGGCGATGTCCAAACCATGCTTGTTGTCTTTACTCCCCGTGAAGATTTCATAGTACCCATTTTCGTCTGAGTCGACTTAGATGAATGTAACAAAGAATACAACCCTTCCTCCACGGGGTTTTGAACACACAACCACGCGGGCGGTAGGCAAGCGTTCGCGCCACTGCTCTACATCCATTCTCTTTTATGTAATTGTGTGTTCCATTATCATCATCATCATCATCATCATCATCATCATCATCATCATCATCATCATCATCATCAAGTGCCCTGCCAGCTGGAGTTGCGTTCATGTCTCTCCGCATATCTTGGTCTTTGGTGTTCTGGATCAACTCTGCTGCTGATATTCCTCCATGCCACAGACCTAATCAATCCAGCATCATTTCTGTCGGTCTGCCTCTGTCTTTCTTCTCGTTGAACTTTCCAATCGTCATGATGTTCTCCAATGCCTCTTCTCATCACATGACCAAAGAAAGATGTTTGTCTCTTTCATATTGTTGTATATAATGTTCTAGTTCCATTAGACTCTTTAAGGCAATTATCTCTAGGTACTCTGGCAATCCAAGGAACTTGCAACATTGTGTGTTCCATGAAAACAAAATGGCATGTATTTCTATATATGCCCTTAACTATTCATGCATAAAGTTTTCAAAACATAAATTCTGATATTTTATGAAAACACGTCAGGAGGAAAGAACCTACTCTAGTTGTTTGAAGTGTTGGGACCATCATATGTTGCAGGCTCAAGTCATGGATGAATTTGCTGGCCAATCCTTCCCTCCCGAGGCGAACGATGAGAGCTGACGTCGAACTTTTGTCCGTCCGAACTCATGCCAGGTCAGCCTAACGTCAGGCAAACTAGCCATTAGCCTTGAACGGATTATATAATTATACGTCATGTCTGTCATTTACTGCCAATATAGTAAGGTTGCTGTGGAACTACAAACCGAACTCAATCGCATAAGTACTTGGTGTGATGAAGCTGGGGCAATGGTCAACCCAACAAAGGCAACAGTGACTTGGTTCTCGTTGAATAATCATATTGTCAATACTCCAACACCAACTGTAATGCTGTGTTCAGAGACGGCGGAAAGAGCGCAGGTAATGAATTACCTAGGGATACGGTTTGATCGAAGCCTTGCTTATAATGTGCACATAGACCAGGTGATAACAAAGGCCAAGCGGGGTTTGGTAGCGATGCGGGTGATGGCGGCAGCAAACTGTGAACAGCGCCATCTATGTCTTCTGTACGAGGGGCTGGTCATGTCTGTTTTGGAGTATGCAATGGCAATCCTGACTCTCAGCCATAAGCAGATAGAAAGGATGGAAAGGATACAGAATGAAGCTATGCGCATTATTCTTGGATGTACAAGAGATACAGCATGCAGGGCGATGCGCTACCTTCTTGATTTTCCAACCATTGAAGAGAGAATACAAGTTTGCAGGGCACGCGCCTACCTCAGAGTTAACACAAACACACAACATCCACTGCATAGTGAAATTAGGAAGGTGAAGGGCAGCAGGTTAAAAAGAGGACGATCGTGGATGGGTCAAGCCGAAGACATTCTTCAACAGGTGTGTTCACTTGAGGACTTAGAACCTGGCGAGGAGTGGGTGCAAGTACCAACAGACTTCTGCACATCCTTTTCAGTTTGCATCCAACTAGATAGGAAATGCAGACAAGAAAATCCGGCTGCTGTGGAGGCTGAAGTACAAGCGTTGAATTTCGAGAATTCGCTAGACGGTGACGCGGTCATCTACACAGATGGGTCGGTCGACCGACATGTGAGAAGCTCATGGGCCTTTACAGCTCGGGCCGGAGGGAGAATTGTGAAGGAGGACTCTGGTGCTTTCACTGAAACCACAAGTAGCCTGACCATGGAAGTCATGGCAGTAAGTAAAGCAATAACATGGCTCGAGACACTCACTAGGGCTTGTTTCCATAGCGACTCAATGAACATGATCAAGAGGATAGAGGAGGGGTCGATCCGAAGAGAATGGTTGCTGCCTCTGGAGCGGTCTCGGCTGGCAAAGATTAGTTTCATCTTCGTGCCAGGGCATGCGGGGGTACAAGGAAATGAGCGGGCTGACAAGCTCGCAGGTGAGGCTACTGTGGAGGGCGGACGCGCCATGGACCAGGCTGACATTCTCTACGAGAAGTAAGACTTTTGCGAGAACCAAGTGATGACTGTGAATCTACAACAATGGCCAGACTGCGAGAGCAGCAAATTAAAAGATATAAAATATACACTAGTTGAAGTATAAATAGCATTAAAACACATATCGTGTACCTTAGGTAGTGTTACGCTGACAGTTACACAAGACACACGCCGAGAGAGAGGGAGAGAGAGAGAGAGAGAGAGAGAGAGAGAGAGAAAGAGAGAGAGAGAGAGAGAGAGAGAGAGAGAGAGAGAGAGAGACCTTCTATAGCCATAACGTTTCCAATATTTGATGATTAATGGCACTCAGGGGAGAGAAGAAGAACAAGGGAGGCAATCGTCAGCCCGTTGTGACGTACTTGGTGAGTAAATAAATATTCACGGGTACAAGCAATGTGCTGCTGACGTACAAGGCAACCTGCGAGTGACTCACGATCTTGGTGTGTTTCAGCTGTGAGAACAACACTTGTATGATTCCGTCCTTCTCTAACACATACACGGAATACCCTGATCATGACTAGGACAGTCTGCGTAACAGTCAACAACGATGAACTGTATGTTTTGTGGCGGACTTTTGTGTTGGCATTCAGGCGTAACAGTCAGCAACGATGAACTGTATGTTTTGTGGCAGACTTTTGTGTTGGCATTCTGGCAGCGTCATTTTGTATAATATTATACATGTGCAGGCTGTTGGTTTGTCGAGACTCCTGTCTATTCCACTTTTCACGTGAGGCAGTGAGGAGCATTTTGTGTGATATTCACTGGCACAGGAGCGGAGCATAATGAGGCGACCTTTTGCCGTGAAGTTGGAACCTCGACTAACTGACTAATTAACAGTGTAACAGCCAGCGACGATCAGCTGTTTAGGCGAAAGGACAAGGGGAGAGACAAACGTAACAGAGACAGGCTTTAACGGGCAAGAAGATTGACTTCATTGCATCGAGTTTTATCCCATATGGCCCGGTCTATTTCTTCAGGACAGCCTGCCGAAAGCGTCGCACAAAGCTCAACTCCGTAGCTACAGCGACGACCCCCAGGAATCTCCGAGAAAATTGCACTACCGTGAAGCGAACGACGTAGGCCGGAATCGAACCCACATCCTTCGGAACGCGAGACGTAATCACTTCGCCACGGAGACACCCTATCAAATGAACTCGTAATATATGTTGTGCCGAGGTTGCCGACCTTGCTTGCCGGTCCGTGTGACATGGGTTCGAATACGTATTGCGCAGATGTTTCAAATTAACCTGAGGTCCCAGAGTGCCTCTAACTAAATAAGTACCAGGTTTTGTCTTGGGAAGTGACGGCGGCCTCCGTGATACTGACAATATCACCTTTGGCGTGCTAGTTGGTTTGTAAAAATATGAGTCACCAGATGCATAGTTTAGTTTAGTTTAGTCGTTGGATCAACATTACGGCACACGTTTTAACCCATAAGTGCTCCGTTTTCCTCCTAACTCAAACCTGAGTCTGGAGAAAGTCAGCTCAGTGCACGAACTCCGTTGCATCGGCGAGGATCCTGAAATACTTGGGTAGATTTATAACTCGAAATTTTGCCCGGGCAGCTCCGTTAGGCTACTCTTTTTCGATTTCCAACTGCCAAGGGATTTTTTTACGTGTGCAACAATACACACGGGCGTCCGATCTCACTACCCAGAGACCAGGGGAAATTTTATTACTGGAAGTCCAGGTGGATTTTTTTTTAAAAATAAATCCCGGTCCTCACCGGGGCCTGAACCCGGGACCTCCAGCACTCGAGGCGGACACCATACCTCGAGACCACTCAGCCCCCAGTACCAGTACTAGATGCATGATAGCCTCAAGTCGTGTAAACACTGTCTGTCATTTACTGCCTATAATACCTTGCGGTGTATGGCAGGGGGGGGGGGAGGGGGGGTCTTGAGCCTGAGGAATTAAGGCCGCCTGGCTAGTGCAGTCGCCACGAACGGTGCAAATTAAGATTTTCTTTTTGCTCCCGACAGAAAAAAATCCCACACCTTACCCAGGATTCGAACCCGGGTCTCCTAAAAGAGAATCCGGTGTTCTAGCCACTCGGCCAGCCGCTCCTCCAAGTTGTGTAAGAGGGACATCTATCTGTTCACTCATACCGGGTGGCTGGAGCCACGGTGGCTCAGTATCTAGCGGGCTTGCCTGCTGTCTCCGTGTTCATGAATTCAAATCCAGCTTGAGGTTAATGTGTAAAGCTGATGTAACAGGAAATATCCTTCGATTACGATTTTTAACAAAAATGCACAAAATGTACGAATACTATTTTTATTTTGAAAATATAAACTACTAATGGTATCAATTTACTACAGTTTCATCCTTGTAACTTTAACTTTAGCAAATTCGTTAATTAATGATGTGTAGTCTACAGTGAAAGCCAATATAGATTCAATAGCAATTAATGACATACTTATAAGTTTTGTTTAGGTTATTGAACTTTTTAAATAGTGTTTGATTAATTTTAATTTGGAAAAACTTCTTCCCCCACTAGCTACAGAGGCAGGGAGTGCTATTACGATTCTCAGAGCTACAACAGTATTCGGATACAAAGTAAAGTTATTTTGGCACAAATAATTTAAAACATCCAAAGGTTTCATAGAATATGAAAGCAATCGGGATACATAACGTAATTCTTATTGCAGATTATTTGCATTTATATCTGATTCAGAGACAGGAGCACGGAGCTGATCCACGACTCTGTTGATCGAGTGAGATGGCAAAACATGATCGCCCATGCTTATCGGCATGGCACATGATGGATGGATAGATATCTGATTCATTTTCTACCGAAAGTATTGACTGAAGATTTGTACAATAATTTTCTAGCATTTTGTCACCTATATCCTTGAATTTTAAAATGTCATATACAAACTGAAAATGTTTGCCAAGGGTTTCCAGAAGCGTGAATCATTCATTCCGAGAATTAAGGGTAATGTTAAGAATAAAACAGTTTATTTTAAATTTATTCTCCTCTGTTAAGGGTTCATCGACAGCTTCTTCATAGTCAAATTGACGCTTTTTCCATCTGGCTTTAAATTCAGTTTCGGCAGGAAATTCTATACTGCATTAAAGATTCTATGCAATCTCATTAGCAACAATTTTCATCTGATCATATCCAGATTGTCTATAACTTTTCACTTTTTGTATGGTTTCTAATAACATCCTTACACAATGTGACAAATTTATAAGTTACAGATTGCAATGGAAAATGGGGACACCAAAATGTGACATAGAAATAGAAGGGGAAATTCTCAACCAAGTGGATAATTTTAAATACCTAGGGGCATTTATAACATCAGACGGAAGATGTACAACAGACATTAAGAGCAGACTATGGCAGGCAAAAGCCGGATTTCAGAAAATGAAGAGTATCTTACGTACTAAGTCGCTATCAATGGATGTAAGAAAGAGAGTGCTAAAATGCTATATTGAAACAGTTTTGCTGTATGGCAGCGAATCTTGGAATATAAATGAACACATTAGGAAGAACTTAGAAGCAACAGAGATGTGGTTTTTAGGACGAATGTTGCGAATTCCTCTAACTGCCAGAGTAACTAACAACGATTGTCTGAAAGAGGCTAATGAAACTAGAACACTATATACAACAATAAGAAAGAGACAAACAGCTTTCTTTGGTCATATGATGAAAAGAGAGGCATTGGAGAACATCGTGACAACTGGAAAGATCGAGGGGAAGAGAGGCAGATGCAGACCAAGAGAAATTATGCTGGACGGATTAAGACGGTGGCATGGAGGAATATCATCAGCAGAGTTGATCCAGACCACCAAAGACCGAGATCTGTGGAGAGCCACGCTTACGCCTGCCGGCAGGGCACTTGATGATGATGAGATTGCAATGGCTTCGAGACTGAATGTATTTCACATGAAATATCATGCCAAACAGTTACACCACATGAAATATCACGCCAAACAGTTACACCGCATACAACTTATCATGAAATATCACACCAAACAGTTACACCGCATACAACTTATCATGAAATATCACGCCAAACAGTTACACCGCATACAACTTCTCATTTTTAATATGTTTGATAACCTTCTTGCTGTAACTTTAGTTCCTGCATCTCTGTTAACGCCGTGTAGTATTTGGAATAATGCATCATAGATTTCGCAAAATTGACATCGTAAAAGTTTTAACGCATCTATTCTGCTTGATCACCTAGTAGCACTCGATGGTTTTAGAGTTAATTGTGAAACATATTTTTAATTCATCCCAACGCGTTGAAGGACCAGAAAAACAAGTGTAAAATGATTGTACAATAGACAAAAAGTTATTGTTTCTGTAGAAGAAGACGCTGCATCATTCACAACTAGGTTTAAAGAATGAGATGCGCAGGGCACATAAAACGCCCTTGGATATTAATTGATATTCAGCGTCAATAGTCTTTTTTCTGCTTTAATCGAATGTCCAATTCTTTTCGCGCTCTTAAAGCATTTCTGTGATTTACAGACTTTACGTGCATTGTGAGGGCTGATAACATTTCCTACCCCAGTTAGAATAGCCTTTTTATGGCGTTTTTATGACGATAGATCTCCAGTCACCAATAGCAGACGAATTATCAAATAATATACAACAAAAGTAAATCAACCAACTTCTCTCAACGAGTTCGCCATTGCTGAACACTTTCAAATATTGCGAGGACGAAAATCTACACCTTCCTTTATTTATTTTTTTGCATATCCCTTACAGGACGTTGCAGTCAACATCATCATTTTTCAGCTGCTGTTAGTGTACTA